>BFEA01000086.1:2757729-2761410 GCA_003427395.1 Chara braunii
ACCAGTACTTGGCCCAGCTATCGGCCGCGGGAAAAAAACAGAGTAGAAACGTTTGTAGTTGGATGAATTTGGGCGCTCCTGTAGTGGCCCGTACGTTTCCTAAAATTGCGTAGCGTTAACGCTATGCGACTGTAGGAAGTACTGGTGGTTCTGGTGGTTTAAGGCAAACATCACAGCTACCCTTGCTGTTGAACTTGTAATTGCTCATATCAAGTAGGCACTGGCTGCAAGGGTACCCTGCTTTGGGCTGATTACCTGACTTCGGATCCGACACACACACACACACACACACGCAAAAAAAAAAAAAAAAAAAAAAAAAAAAAAAAAAAAAAAAAAAAAGCCGCGTGTGTTCTCCCAAAGCACCACTACACTAAGGCAAACATCACAGCTACCTTTTTTTGTTTTTTTGTTTTTTTTTTGTTTTTTGTTTTTCGTTAAACCGGCTTCAGTGCCCAAGGCTAATATTATCAATAAACAGATTGAGGCCGGGGTCCTCACTGTCTGCCCGGAGTGATCGAATCTGACTTGCTGTCTGCCCGGAGTGATCGAATCTGACTTGCTGAGAACCGGGCTCAGCGTCCCTCAACTGATGATGCTAATGATTATGATGATGAATGATGACTGATGATGTTGCTACTGATAATGATAATTAGTAAAAAAAAGAACTATGCTATATCATCCCTTCTGGCTTCCTAATCCTATATCGCCTCCTAACCCCCCCTGTATCACGACATTGTAACTTAGAGACAGTACCAACCCAAACGATGTCACCAACAGCTGATCTCTTCTCGCCTCATAGCAGGGCCCCCCTTGTTATTTTATTGAACTTGTAATGATTGCTCATATCAATTAGGCGCTGGCCACAAGGGGTAGCCTGCTTTGGGCTGATTCTGGTTGAGCATTTCGTCCAATACTATCGGATTGTGGGCATCTGTGGTCATTGCAGAGTTTTGAGCGGTTCTCTATGGGAATGTTAGACGAACACCACACATCGGCCAGCGGGTGTCAGCACGAAACCTGCACCACTTCGGAGGCCGCGGATTTTTTTTTTTCAACGGCGCCCCATGCCGCGCGGTCCCTCCGAGTTTTGCTTGTGGCGACAAAAACTTTGCGCAAGGCTGGGGCCGTGTACTTGCGGTTTAACCCACCAGTTTGTTTCCCTGCTGCGGTTCTCAGTGCATACTCGCACTTGCACCATCTTAAAGCACTAGTACCTTTGCCGCTTCGGAAATGAGGGAAAACACCAGTTCCTGAAGAATTCGGAGTTTGGGTTCGACGACGTCTGCCATTGATAAATCTAATCGGCGGCCGTCGTTTCACTTCGGCCTCCTGAAAGGTCGGTGGCCCGCTGTTTTCCGAAAACGACAGAGGTAATAGCGGTGTAAATGCATCTGACAGTATTTACGGCCCTACCTGTCTGCATCTGGCTCCAATTCTGTCCAGGAACAAGTAGAAAAGTGCTAGGGTGACTATGCCCTCAAACAGTTTTGTCATCCGCAAAATGGCATCATAATGGTGGATACTCTGCTATTTGGCATCTTGAGAGTCCACAACGCAACTCGTGCGCCATCGTTGAACTCGAATGGCACCGTCGGGGTATGAAGTTGCGTGAAAGCTGTGCCAATCGGCGCGTGGCCGCTGATGAATCATTTCAGGCCTTCTTATTATCATTATCATTATTATCATTATACTATTATGGTGTTCCCCCGTGGCAGTCACATCCTTGTTCAATGAGGGAACATGCAGCAGCTGCACCTACCAGCCGATGCGATACCTGCTTCTGCCATTCTTCTCTCAATCACTTGCGTTCACTTCTCTATGTTTGTTCGATCTCTCTGGCCCTATGGACCACCTCTCGATTGTGCGTGTCATCCTTGCGCAGCGGATTAATGAGAAATGTCACACTCACGGTAGCAAGTCAAACGTGCACGACCCATCCATGCATATGACACCAGACCATATGCAATGATAGAAAGAAGAAGCTGAGCTCAAATTCCAGAAAAAGCGGATTCAGACTGATGTCAACTTCCTCCTAGTTATTATCCTCAGGTGGGTTTCTTCCACCTCACAATCCCACACATCACTTCTTCCACCAACCCTTCTCCGTTGCACATATGGCATCCTGGAAATGATGACTACCCCGAGAGTCCCGCAACGAGATAGTTACCTTACTGATCATCGCTTTAGGCTCCACGAAAAAAAAAAAAAAAAAAAAAAAAAAAAAAAAACTCCAGCTAAACTGACGGAGTCTCCGGTGCCCATGCTCCCGGGTCTTTGCCACAGACTAACCGGGCCTAAAACCAAAAAAAACCTGGACCGAAGTATCCTTAACCGAGCACACAATTGAGTGGAAGGATGACGAAACATTGATAAAACACACACCCATGACTACATTGTGCATACAAAATTATGACGACGTGACCACTGACCAGCTCCAGTTAGTAATTACCTATGGGCACAGAGTGTGACCCAACAGGAGCAGGAGCAGACAAGTGGCCTACCTCCAAAGTTCCAAACACAGACCGTATCCAAATGTCTTGTGAAACGGAAATTCACAAAACTATTCTACACACATCGTGTGCTGATTCAGGATCCTCGACCACAACACAGCTCTTCCGTGAATTGACAAGCATAGCCCCTGGGTTCAGGTCGTCCTCTAGCAAACCTCTTCAAGACACGCAAGAATAGATATCGAGGGGAATCTTTGATTTGTAGGTCACCGTCGCAAGGTATTCGCCCGCGGCAGCGGGATCTACTGTCGGGAGGATGTATTGAGGTCAATACGACGACGCAAATGACACGCCGCGGGGTCTCCCATCTGCGATCTACTTCTGGAATTTACTTCCCCACGAAAGATAGGACCGACCATTCTTGAATCTTAAACTCAAGAAGATCTTCACATATCCAGACCTTCTTTCTTCTCATTTTTCGACAGTTGTCAATGAACACTCTAAGTACCTTCTTTGAATCTTCATGGCCTGGCCAATCCACAATTCACATCCCATGAAATCCCACCTTCTTGTCCCATTGTTTGTTCTCGCAAGGGTTAAAATTTTGCGCCCTACGGAGCACTGTTCAAAACTTCCCCAAATTTCCTCCGCGCAGTTTAAATTCTGTTTACCGTTTACTTAGTACCCCAACACGGTAACTTAAACGCCATTAATTAGACAAATACGAACACCATAAGCCTCTAATCTACACAATAATTGGTGCTCCGCATGGGCACAGAGAGAATACAAGCCAAAGGTGAGCTCATACTTTTGCCCATCGGAATCCCGATTGTCTGCTTCAACAATGCACTCAGAGAGAAAGTGTAACTTGAAGTGTGTTCCAATTCTTTTCTCATGGATCCAAGCATCTCCTCAAATTTCAATGTCCTCCAATGGTCTTCTTCGGTTGTCGGGCGGACCGTGTCCACGCTATGTTCCACGCTGGCCGCGGCCGGGTTCGGCCCAGGCCGCGGCCGGCGGCCTAGGCCGGGACCCCCCCGGCCGCGGCCGATCGGGGAGGGGTTTTGGGGGGCGGGGAACGGGGAACGGGTTTAGAGTCGGGGGGGGGTCCCCTACCTCCTCGCAAAAAGAAAAACATAGAAACTTCAAAAACGGGGGGGTGGATTTCGATGACTAAAAAAAACAATTAAATAAATAGAAAGAAAAAAAAAATCATTGATTAACTGTTTTT
>BFEA01000086.1:2762037-2777405 GCA_003427395.1 Chara braunii
CCGATCACACACACACACACACACACACACACACACACATACTTGCGCGGGGTTTGGAAGCGTTGTTTTTTTTTTTGTTTTTTTTTTTCTGTTTTTTTTTTTTGTTAGGCAATAGAAAACAATAATGCCCCCCCAAAAAATATGGGCGTGTAGGGTTTTTTTATCCCTACACGCCCATTTTTTTTTTTTTTTCATGCGTTAGAAAAAAAAATAAAAATCCTGCACCGAACTTGGCTGGTCGGCCGAGGCCGAACCTGGCCGATTTGGCTGTCGGCCGAGGCCGCGGTTGATTTTCGCCCCCTGGCCGCGGCCGGGCGTGCAACAAAGTGTCCACGTGTGTTCACACGTACAATGTCGTCGTTTCTTCTCATGGTGCTTAATGATCCATCACACAACTTGTCGTTTGTCACCATGGGCTAACCTACTAAACGTGTCCTTTATATAGTATGGGCGGGTCGGGATAGTGGAGTTACTACGGCAACCTAGTTTGTTACACTTCCTGTTGAATGATTCCAGCCTCTTGGTTAACCATGACACCCGTTTTAAGTTAAACCACTGCTCCCTCCGACAACAACAAATTTGGGGGACCGGTAACACAAGTTCATTAGGGTTACTGGTAGCACAATTTGAAAAACCGACGTAGTGGCAAAAATTGAAAATGTGTTGAACTGCCTCCATGATTTATTTCGTGGTTTAAGATTTTTTTTTTTTTTTTAAATATTTTTCCAGGAAAGATTATGAGCATTTTTTTTATTTTTTTTTGGGAAAGCCTGATCAGTGTCACTAAGGGGGGTGATACAAGCAGCCTCCCCGAATGTGCGATCTGGTTGCTCTAGTCTATTGGTGGGGAGCTGCACCTGCTGGAAAACGGGTCCAGCGTCCCAATTGAAGAATAGTAGAATGCAAGTAAAATCTTGGCTGCGGGCAAATCTACGGACCTTCAAATTTTAAAAAACTTAGACGCATTCTGCGGAACGCTAAAAATCGCTGAAGTCGGAGTACTTTTCCCGTTGGCCCACAAATGGCACAGTGGCAAAATTGCAAAATGCACCCGATCGGCAGATTTTTAATGATAAAAAAAAAATTGTTTTGTTTTTTTCTGATATTTTTCCTGAAAAGATCACGACCTGATCTACCGACCCTCAAAGTTTCAGAATTTTCTGTCAATTCTTCTGAGTGCAAGAAATCGCCAAAGTGACCGAGTTAAAATTGTGGGACTAGGCCCGCAGTTTCGGCCTCCGATCCCCACCATGTAACTTGTTTCCCATTTCAGACTCCAAGTTTATTACCCCGTTTCGTGGCCTATACTTGATATGAACACGATGGTCGGCTATATCGAAAAGAGTCTGCAGCTTCATCTTGTATGCCCCTTGGCACAAATAGTAGTTTGTAAAGCTCCTCCAAGTACGTGTTCATGTAACATAGCTGCTTATGGTAGGATATCACTACCTCGCAGGCTCGCACAGATGGCATAGCCGTTCAAATGAAATATTTCCTTGATTAGTGCTAACATATAATTCATTAATGTGATTATGAACACGATGGTCGGCTATATCGAAAATAGCCTGCAGCTTCGTCTTGTATGACCCTTGACACAAATAGCTCGGATCTCGACATAATGAATCAGTATGAGATCATGCCATGTTGCTTTCCGGAAGTTCGGTCGTGTTGTCCTTCACGGCAGGTTTTGTCATAGTCATGGCTTTACAACCAAGGCGTGTTGTTTTCTTCATCACGCTGGACCGTGCGCGTAACCTCTCAGCCAGCCATAGTGGATGCAGACTCGTCCTTCGAGAAACTATTTTCGTTGGAGTAGTAACTGGTGAGCTGTTACCAACCGGAGTTTCCTCTATGTGGACCGCCCGCGCCTTTGGAGCTCGGATGGACATTTGTAACCGTCCGCTTCCATCTGCTTGTGGGTCTCATCATCGGTCCAAAACCTCTAGAAGTCACTACGGTAGTGGCCTACCACCTCACACCCGAAGAAGACGGGAGATGGCCGCCGTGGCTGATCGTTGCTTGGTTCACGATGCCACTCCTCTTGGCTACACTCATCTCGTCCTCTTTCTTCATGGCCTCGGTCATGTGACGAACCAATTTTTGTTCCGCGCGATTTTCTGCGCGATGATAATGCGGGGTCCTAAGATGGGAAGGTTGGGCCAATTACGGGAGATTGGGATCGAGGGGAAATTGCATCGGTGTCCTCGCTTCTTCGTCTTTTCTTTTTCGTCACTTCCTTTCGAATGGTTGGGTTCAGGGACGGCCAAGTCCCAAGAGGGTCGATTGAGTGGTTGTCGCGCCCACAGAGGTGCGAATAATAATGTTTGACGTTGCTTCTTTCTTGTTCTGTTGTCGGGTTTTAGGCGCGGAGGTCGCGCGGGAATTTTGTTTCGTTCTTCTTAAATTTTCTTTTAGAAACTTGTCGGCTCACGAAATTTCGGACTTTCTTTTCGGAGTTTGCGTTTTATTAAAGTTCTTTTTGCATTAGCTAGGAATATAGGAATTTATGATTTCTTTTTGCAGCACGCTGCCTTGTTGCTCGCTCGCTTCTTTTTGCGGCTGCAACGGAGCTCTGATTAGCCGACGCTCTTAATCTTGCTTGTAACCGTAATTTTGGGCGGGGCGCCCTTGTAACTGTATCTTTCTTCTTGAGCTTCGTCTTTCCCGCCTTCTCTCTCCTTTGCTGTGTCTATCTGGCCCGCGGGCTGCATGATCGGATCGATGCGTGGAGAGGGGATGCGTCCCCCACTCCGCGGTCTAGCCATGCAGAACGTAGGAGTTCCCTCTCCTAATCTCCTTTCTAAGTCCTTGCAATTCCGTGTTCTTCGCGCATGCATGCACGCTATAAATTCCGGTTGCGCGATTAGATAGCTCTCTTAACCAGTTGTTGGAAGCTCGGGATAGCGCGATCAGTGAGGGTCGGCTCACGAGCGAAGTAAGAGGTGAGTTGAAGTGGGAGTCGGGCGACCCGACGAGCTGGTGCCGAATGCGCGGGGTTGACGCGTGGGGCTACGACGGACTGTAGAGCACGGGCGAACCTGACGGGTGCAGGAGGACTAAGAGGGGTGACGACTTCGTGGGTTGGTGCATGACGACGGACTGTCCGCATCGGAGAGAGAGAGAGAAGAGAGCTGAGGTTGATGGACGTGGATTTGCAATCTTCTTTGTCTTGTCTCCCTCTTTGCTTTTATATATAAATTTTGATCTCGGCTCAGGGCGATTCGCCCATCTTTTGTTTTCGGTTCCGGAAAGAGATAGTTACCTTACTAATCATTGCGTTAATACCTAACCACAGGCGCCGCGAAAAAACAAACTGGTGCTGACAGAGTCACCGCTGCCAGCCGTCTGGGGTCTACTACACAAGGGGCCAAAACTACCTCCCAACATGGGGCCAAGTCCCACTATGTGTCGGACCCGCCGGGATGGCGGTCCGATAGGATGGAGGAGAAGGGTGGACGAAGGAGGAGACAAAGATGGAGATGGAAGGGACAGCGCAGCTCCGACGCAGACTCCACACGCACGTACTCTAAGATCTGCAAAAGTGAAGAATGACAAAAAACAGACAACTGTTGGGGTATACCCCCAGCGGACTGACTGACTGGACTGGACTGGCCTTGTACCGACATTGGTACCAGGCAGGACTAGATCAGCACACGGCCTGTGGGGTCAGGGGGTAATAACAATTAGTAGGGCGGAAAGTGTGTATCGATGATAACCAAACCCGCGCCGACGAATCCAGAACACCGAGTTTCGAGAGGAAAGTAATAACGTCCTCCGATCTTGGCGACGGCTTCTCGTACGTCCCACTCGCATACACGTATCCTTTCCTCGTTGTACGGGAAAGGGCTTGGCGGGGGCATGGGAAGTTGGTGCCCGGTTGGATTGGGGCCGTCAGTCCACATGGCAGCAAAGGTAAGCTCAAAACAGATCTTAATCATACATCATTAGTCTGACACTCCAAGCAACCTGATCATTCAGCCGATCAGCCAATCGTCCTATCAATCATGCTATAACAAACTCGTTCACACGACTCGCCGCATGCATATACCGAAGCGAGAGAAGCAAGATTACCATAATTAATTTATTAGGATATAACAGGACCAGAGGCGAGAGAGAGAGAGAGAGAGAGAGAGAGAGAGAGAGAGAGAGAGAGAGAGAGAGAGAGAGAGAGAGAGAGAGAGAGAGAGAGAGAGAGTACGGACGCAGACCAAGAGGGAAGAACCCGTAGAAAGCAATCACTGAATGTCAGGCAATCTTGTCCAGGGGAGTTCCGACTTAAAAGTCGAGTGATCCCACTCGAACGTCTCACTTGCACTAATGATCCCGGTCGTCACGTGCCAACCCACCATCGCGATCGTCACCCCGCCAACTTAGTCTCTTCACGGCCCTGCTCGGATCGCACAGTCCGTCGGGCGATCCAGCCTGCCGCGCACTAAAACTATAGCCAACTCATCGGGACTTTTCGACTCGCACCTTCCTTCATACCACCTAGCCACAACTTTCCAGAAGCGAGCTGATGAGTCGAGAGAGAGATTTTTGGGAGCGCTTGCGGAATTTATAGCTGCGGAAAGGAAGATAAATGGTAGGAAGGGTTAGGACTAAGACAAGGAGGAGTAGGGAAAGATTCAAGGATTGCCCGACGAAAGCCATGTCGATCCTTTGGATCCCAGCTGCAGCCAATCAGAATTGTCGTGTGTCAGGAATTTCCTTCTTACACGGCACGTCTCCTTGGCTAGGGGGAGTGAAAGGGGGTCGACAGGGTATTCCGACATGGGAATCAGAGCGGGAAGAAGAAGAGCGTGAAGAATAGCGTGAAATGGAACCAAGATTCAGACGATCAAGAAGGAGAGAAAAGGCGCGCAAGGTCGAAAGAGAGATGGAAAACGGTTACAAAGAGAGAAGGAGCGTGAGTGCAAAGAGGAGAGTGTCGAAGGCAGCGTGGGAAGCGGGGAGGGGAGGCTCGCATGAGTGGCGCCGACACGGAGGCAGAAAGGGCACCGAAACAGTTACAGCTAATTCAAATTGAAAAGTACCATATCCACGCGGTAGAGCGAGAGCGGGAGAAAATCCTATACCTATTCAGATTTCTATGAAAATTCGCAAAGCTTCCCAAGACGAAGTTGAGAACATTCAAGCGTAAGAAAGGACACGTCAGATCCCGCTCATTCCGGAAATCTTAACCGTCGACCCAAATTCCTAGCCCGCTCGCTAAGGTGCGCGTAATTCCTGTGTAATTCCCAAATTTGCAAAGGACAAATTTTCAAAAACTGATCTGAGGGTCCCACATATTACATTCATGAAAATGATGAGAGGCCTCGTCGGGCTGTCACCCAAAATTCGACAAAGAGGGGGAAGGGGGGGGGGCAAACGGAAGATGGCACAGGTCCGAAAGCTAGCGCATCACATGCCAGCCTCAATCCTATGCTACTTACCAGGAGCATAGCCAACCTTAGGTCATGAGTTATGAGCTGAGTTTCTTTATCGTTATGTTGTTTTCTTACTACAATGTACTATGATGTTGATGGTAGAGAGATGGGGGTCCTACATTCCCTCGTATATCCCTGGAGCCCGTTCCGGTTGCGCAGTAAGGTGCAGTATCTCCTGACGCCCCCGACATCCATACTAAGGACCGCTATGCCAGCCTCAACTCTAAGGTACGTACTAGGAGGATATCCCACCCTCAATCGTGAATCACGGACTGTATGTATTGAGCATGGATAATCTCTTAGCTCTGTGTTGTATGGTAATCTGAGAGCAGACAATCCTCTGTTCCCTCGTATGTCCCTGGAGCCCGTTTCGGCCCTGCGGTAAAGTGCACTATCTCCTGACTCTCCCGACATCCTGTACTAAGGAACTGCTATGCTAGCCTCAATCCTTTGACCACGTACTAAGAAGATGACCAACCCTAAATTACAGTCTGGTATCGAACGCAGGACCTTATGTGAATCGTGCAAGTGACCTAACCTATTAACCTACACTGTGAAATAGTTTGTAGTTGTGCTCTCTTGGGCTTGAGTAAACCGGACTATGTGAGCCACCCAGCAGTCTCATGACAACCCCATAGACTAAGAACATCAGGATACCCACCATCGCCCAATCCCCACATACAACAACCATGGACTACCCCTTGGGTGGTGCGCAGGCAGTGTCTGTAAAAACTTACCTGCGTTATCCCAAGGGTGTGTGTGTCCAACCGTGCATCGTTCTAACGCCCTGTCGGTGTCCCTGCGCAAGGCTGCGGAGTTTTGAACTTGCAACCTCATACCGCAATGTGCATTTCCAACCGGTGCTCTAACCACTGAGTATCTTTTAACCAAGGACAAAAGGAGAAGCGACCCTCGGTATTTAACAGTGCTAATCCATTATTACAAGTCGAGGTTTTATGAAACAAGAGAATATTTTTCTTCTGCCGATCAGCTTGGATGATTCTTTTGAGGTTCTGCTTTATCTGCCGACGTTGTTGATTTGTGGAAATATCTTCCTCTCTGAAGACCCGTGCATTTCTTGTTGTCCATATTACTTCCATGACCGCTCCTCTACAACAGAGTGCCACGTAACCCCACCCAAAGGAGTATAGCTCTTCCCGGCGGGAAAGATTCCTGTAAGCATCCAAAATTTCAACCACTCGAGAGCGCCTTCTGTCATGAATGTCCAATTCTCTTTCCACCACATCATCGGTGTGTCCACGAGTGGGCAGAGGAGCCATAAATGAAGCATATTTTCCCAGCCCCAGTTGCATCTCAGACATTGTGTGAATATCTCCAGCCCTCTTGATGATAGCCACATTGTTGTCACCCTCACCATCAGGGACTGGAGCCACATAATACTAGCATGCTTGTGGACTGGATATTTGGTGAGAGTTTTCCACAACCTGCCCAGGTGCAGATGAGTGACACCTAATAGCTGGTGGGACTCGGCCCCTCCTCGTGGCGAAAACAAATGGTGTCTTCTGAAGCTCATTTTGAAGAACTTGCACTCCCAGCTTGGGACGGTACTGTGCTAGAGGCTGAAAGTTGTCTTTGCTATAAGATCCACTTATTCTCAAAAAGTATTTGGTTGAGGACTTCTTGCTTCATTGTTGGGGGTAGCTATTTAGGTGGACGAAGTTTATTCCAGGCTCTGAGTAAGTTCTTCCAAGTTTTTGATTGTGGCCTCCGACTGTAAAGGATGAAATAGTTAGGCAGATCCATACCTTGGAGTGGTCACGCCATTTCATCCCTATAATGTATTCCACCATCCCCATCCAGATTTTGTCATCCAAATTCATCAAAGCTTTGATCGTCCACTTCGCCAGCAAGGTAGTGTTCTGTTGTCGGGGGTATAGAATCCCCAGGCCTGCCTTCTTCCTTGGAACCGCCACCACTTCTCATGCCACTTAAGACAAAACCCCCTGATCCTCAGTGGCATCCGACTTCCAAAGATACATAGTTGCTGCATGTTTTATTTTTCTTTTAGTTGCGTCACCCAGTTCATGGGTGGATAATAGGAACCAGAGCAGCGAAAAGGTCGCAGCAGAAAGCTATAAGGCCCTCCCGAAGAGTAATAGTCTGGTTCGATGTTCCCAACCTGCAATTCGTGCGATCACTTTATCCGCCAACATGTTGTCTTGCACTCTGTTATAGTTGGATAGAGACACTTGTAGCCCCAGGAACCTATCCGAGGAGTTAGCTGGTACCCGCCGCAATCCCCAGTCAACGCAAAACTCAAGGAAAGGGAGGAGGAAAAATAATGATTTGTCCCCGTTTATTGAGGCTGTTGACAACACACAATACTCATCCAAGACCCTTCGCAACTCTATAAGACTTCGAGAGCAGGTTAACTGAGCACCCATTTTTCATACCCATTTATAAGAAAACCAGACAGTCATTTTAACAACATTCCACACCAATCTATAAAGTGCATTTCTTACGACCCCATCACAGAAAAAAACCCTAAAAAAAGCAATTAAAAACATATAAAATAGCAAGCCAAAGGTGCATTTCCATGAAATTTGGCCAAAAAAAAAGTCGACCAATAATAACAGCGCAAATTCTAAAGCTCCAAATAACCCCAAATTTCATACACGGCAACCCTACCAAAATGCATATAAAGCAAAAATTTGAAATTCCAAAAAAACATGACATTTGAGCCCAAAAACCTAATTTCAAAAATTTCAAGCCTGAAAACCAGATGCCCCGTTAACCTCTTGTGGAGACTTCCTGGGGATTTGTTGCAGGTCACCGTTAAGTCGTCTGCTATCACTCCTCCTTTCCAATGGAAACTGCGGTGAGACGCAGCCCCTCTATTTGGGGATTTTGTCTGATGTTAGACAGTCAACAGAAAAATTCCTTCGAGAAATGAAAGTTGAAAAAACATTCCATAAAAAAAAAAAAAAATCTTCATATTTATAATGATCATTTTAATGTTCGTCCATTTCTAAAATTTTCAGTTTGATTTGATAGGTTCCCGTTTAAATACGAGTTTCCCCTTCCAACTACATCTATTTGTTCAAGATGGAATGCAAGTCTGGACAAGTTTATGAAATGTTGTAATTAAATTTTCATTCTACTACAACAAATATCTTCTTATTTAGATTGAATTAACCTATTTATGATTGAAAAGCCTTACTTAGAGTGATAGTCCAATTAAAATATTTCATGAACTCATACAAACTTTCATTCCATCTCTAGCATGCAGTCCAAATAAGAAGGGATACCCTATTCTTGGAATTAAAGTTTGAGAGTAAGATGAAAAATTTTAAAATTGGAATGACATTTCTTAAGATGGAATAAAAATTTAAAATTTAGATTGTAATTTTACTATAGAACGATTATTTAATTCTGGAAAATTTTATGTTGGTATCAATTCTAATTGAAGAAAGAAAAAATCACTGGCGAAGAGGACAACTCTGGCGTAGGGAGCGGGTTAGAGGGAAACTTTATAATTGGAGACTATTTACAAGGACTATTGTTGTTACCTTAGAATAGGTTCCTCCCTTTTTTATTTCACGATTAATGCAAAACAAAAAATATAAGGTTATAGGGATTTTCAAACCATACAACCCCATATTTTTTTATTTTTGTTTTGTCCATTAATTTTTTTTTTTTTTAATATGTCAAATTCTCGGTCGCGCCCAACCGCCGAGGCCATGGCCTGCGGCCGGGATCCCAACCGCCATCCAAGTTTGACCCGAAGGCCATGACCGCAGGGAATTCAAAGCTGGTGGTTTAAGTTAGTTTCTATAAAGAACAAGGTTGTTTTATTCAAGGAAAGAAATTGAAGCACATAAGCAACATTTTGCACCATTGTGTCCCCAAATGCATTGAGTACGTTCCTAGTGAGAGCATTAAACCACCAGTACACGGCCCCAGCCTTGCTGAAAAGAAAACTCGTCGCCTATGAAAATGTCGGAGGCCCAGCGCCATAGATAAATTGAATCGATGATGGACAAGCTCTGAAAAGAATCCACGACCGATAGCAGGATTTACTGGTGGTTTAACCCTTGGGAGTAGTACCCCTACTATTGTGCTCCAACGCCATCGTACTCCAACACTATCGTCCTCCAACACTATCGTCCTCCAACAATATCGTACTCCAACACTATCGTACTCCAGCACTTCTTCAAGTTCTAAGTCCCTTCCTACCAATTGAATTGATTACTCTCCTAGTCAGAGAATTGACTATTAAGCATCTTCGTTTACCCTACCTTTTTTCCAACAATTATTCCCGCAGCTTGAACCACCAGTATTTCGCTCATATATATGCAACGAAAAAAAATAGGGCCGCAAGGTTGGCTCTTGAATGAATTTGGATAGGAGTCGCCAGGTCGTTCAGCCCATCATGCGAGGTTTTCACTTGAATGAATTTAGACTGGGACCACGACGCTCGTCACAGCTCATACACGGTCGCAACGTCACGACGCCTGTCGCAACTCATATACGACAACGACTTTCAGAAGTATTGGTGGTTTGAGTGTTCCTTCGGGTTCCAGCACGGCTATGTCTTGACCTTTATCATTCCCTTGTATCTCTTAGTCCCTACTCAACAGTGTGATCTCCCTTATTAATTTTTATTTTCACCATTTGTTTCTTAACATCACGATATAGGTCCTCTATATACGTGGCGGTGAGAGAACCACCAGGATTCCAGGTTGTTGTCCTGTATCCAGGTGGTGGTGAGGGGACCACTTGGATTGAGGGTTGCTGTTAGGATGACTCTGATCTATTAGTAGGGAGTTGCACATGGTGAAAAAGAGGTTCAATATCCCAGTAATACACAAAAGAGTTCGCACATGCTGACTTCTAGAGCAAAAAACTATTTCTTACCTAGAAAGATGAGATTGTGTTTGTTGGGCAGGAAACTGCCTCTGCTGTCAGCTTTTCATATGTAATTTTAGTTGGTTATCATCCCCCCATTAGCAACATGAGATCAAAGTTACTCCGACTTACACATCGCAGGTGAACCCCTTGAGGTAATGATACCCTCACCTCCAAACTTTCAAACTCCTTTGGCTCTCTGTTCTTCAACCATCCGTCACATCATTTCTTATTTTTTACTGTTTTTCATTAAGTTTTTTTAGATGCTTGATGTTGTTCATTGGATGTACCATTTACCTAACAAAGTTGTTTGGATATAGGTTATGATATCCTCCCTTGTCTTATAGCCTAACTCGACATCTTCTGATGCATTAAGGGACAATTATATTTCTACAGTAGTATTTTTCTCCCTATCCAATGCTAGTTAACATTGAATTTTTATCCTTATGTAATTCGAGTGTTAGGCCATTAGAATGAACTTCCAATCCCACAGTCACGTTGCTTCTCTTATTATCCATCCTCAGACTGTGTCCCCCGACTCGATAACATCACCGCCCTTGCATACTGCCGCTATTTGGATATCTCGTGAACCGAAATGGGTAGGCCTTACGGGGTTCGGCCAAAAACAATACTGTATTGGATTTTCTTTTTATCAAATTAGGTGAACATGCCTAAGTTAGAAGAACGACGAACCGATTTGGAATTTCGTAGATGCTTTTTTTATCGACAGATTGGAATCATAATTTTTCGTTAATCAAATTAGGCGAATGCGCCTAGGTTAAAGAAATGGCGAACCGATTTGAAATTTCATAAAAGTTTCTTGGACCGGTAGATTCGAATCGGACTTGTAGTCCAAAAGTTTTAAATTTTTGTAGAAGCTCCTTGGAACCGTAGATTATAATCGAACACCTTATGAATCAATATGGACAGGTATTCTAGAAACTTGCACAAACTAATTGTGCCCTCCGTCAAACGAAGGAATGATTTAGAGTGACAAGCGCATAAATTGGTGGGCCCCACAAAAAATTGTGCGTCACTCACGTGTGTGTTGCGCACATCCACCTAGGATTGGCTACCCACGTGCATGCACTCCTGCGTGTGCTGCGTGCATCCATCAATGTGCATTTACTTCCGTTGAGCATCGACCCACGGATCTTGTCCTTCCACGTACCTTGTGCGTTCACGTGTTAGGTCTTTGGTCTTGCACGAGTATCTCCGCTAGAGGTAGGTGAGGCAGGCACAACCGCATTGATGATGTTCAGAGGCGAAAGATTTTCAAGTCTATCTTCATTGAAGGCAAAACGATTGTAGAGACTGCAGTACACTATGGGTTTTTACGCACTATTGTGCATTACATCGTTATCACGTTCGAGGTTGATGGCACATTTTTCATTACCAAATTTGAAGTTAACAGTAAAAACTCTCATAAAAAAATATATGTTATTTAGAATAAGAATACAAACAACTTTTATTTGGATACATCTTCAAATTTTTAGCCAAACACAAGTTAAAAAAAAAAACACTAAAAAATAATATGTTCGTCCGTGTAGGAGAAAACCTACTTAAGTAAACGTATTCACGAATAAGATAATTTGTTTGCTCGTTTGGAGAACCCTCAAATACGTTCATCGTGCTACACATCTTATAAGAATACAAACATGTTTTTTTTAGACAATAAAAAATCGGGATATTTCGGTTCTTGAACATACAGTGATTCAACAATAAGTGATTTTTTGTGGCAAAACCGGCTTTTCTCCTCGCTATATCCCGTGGTTTTGAAAAAAAATTCTATTTTTATTTCACTTCACATGAAATTTTATTCCCGGAGGAGACATGAAAAACAAACTATCATAAACTTGAATAAATTTCGTGTAAACCTAACAATTTGTTTTGTTAGGTTTTCATGAATCCTATGCTAGTAATTCTTTATTCTCAAACTTAAATTGGAAGTGGTCTGTAGGTCAATTTTTATTGGTAGTCATCTTGAGTGTTCATCCTACCCTTCCACGGGGGGAAATGTCTTTGGAAGGGTTGGCTAAAATGCTCAATGATGATGCATGATTTTTTTCTTCCTTGTTGGTTAGACTTTGCCCCTAACGTAAAGTTTTCTCAAAGTTTAAAATACAGAAAATCACAACTCATACAATATTTTGTCTCTCTTTTCAAACTTCAATTATCTACCTTAAAATTTTACTATCTTTCTTGCGACTTATCATTCCCCTCCTTGCAACTCTTTTATCTATCGATTTTTCTTGTTTAATTACATTGGTCAAATATTAATGCACGTGAAATCAGCGTGTGATCACTCCAGTGTTCGACAATAAACATTTTACTGCGCTTTAAGTTTTTTTATCATTATTTTTGTTTCCATTTCGTGTTTTTTGCCCTTAGCTGCACATATACAATATTTTCGTTTACAGAACTATAAATTTCGCCAATGTAATTTGACTTTTGCATCTCACAGGAAACAAGAAAAATACGAACATAAGGTTAAAATTTTTACTTTATTTTCTTATTTGAAACTTTGCGGGATACGTAAGCACATCATTATTAATCTTGCGTTCCCGCATGTCTACCACAAAGCGAATGTATTTGCTGCAAGACAGTCATATAAATTATTTTTAAATCTTTGACACGACATAGTTATTTTTTTCTCCAACAAATTTGGTTTTTTCCCCCCCTATTATTTTAAGGTTTTTACATGGTATAGTTTATTTTTGTCCTCGCAAATTGTTTTCACCGATACCTATACAATTAATAAATTTAACTATTGTTTTTTCTCTTTCTTACTTTCGATCAAACTCGTCTGAAAACCGATAAGATAAAATTTTAATTTTGATCTAAAACTTCACTCTCATCTCTCATCGTTTTGAACCACAAACCCTTATTCACATTTTCTCAACCCTAAACCTACTTCGATGGAAAAACGATGTAGGTCATGAGTTTTGTATCATTCAAATCGACATGTATTAGTTCCCTACAAACTCATCAAGCAGGCGAATGAAGACAACAAACCTTTAAACATTCTCGACCCAAAAGATGGCTCGTCTAATCTTGAAGTTCACTGATCACGAGAAGTCGATTTACTCCTTTAAGTTAATGATGAAACATGTGCGATATCGTGGATTTCGTCTTTGAGCACCAACCATAATTATATGAAATATGAAATTCCTTGAAAGTAATCCGCTTTCCAAACTCCCTTTGGGGAAAAAAAAAACTGAATAATAAACTTTTTCGACTCTCTTTGGAAAACAAGGACCTTAAGGAGATCAATGACAGGGTGTTGTATTAAGAAGGAGGTGGCGACAGGTTGGACATTGTGGTAATCCTTTTGCTGAAAGATTGGTTTTTCTTCTGCCCTTTGCTCATTATTGTCTCCTCACTAAATTCCTTTTTATCACGCATTTCCTTAAAGCATGACCAATAATTTTTTTGCAAATAAGTATCCACCTCATCAATATTGAAATTTTCTCCTTAGTAAACATTTTCAAAAATTACAGTTATTTTACGGTTGTTTCCGTGAAGTTCTCACCCAATCCAAGAAAGACGGAGTTATCAGTTATGACTTTTTCACGAACAGGTTGAAAAATATGTGTTTTCAGTTTAAAGCTAAGCTAAGAAAAAAAAAAAACTTAAGCTATGCACACATCATAACCGATTAGAGCAATTGCAGTATCAATAAATTGACACAATGCAGTCAAGTTTCGGATGTTAAAAAAAAATCAATCGACAAACGGTGCTATTAAAGTTGCACAAGGTCCAAAGATACTACATAAAATCGTTACTTGCTTGGACAATGATTGTTATGTTGTTAAACCCATTGTAATATATATGGTGCATACACATGCTTCAAATAACATAATAATCATCAAACTATTGGTCCAGCGGACCCTAAATTGACAAGGAAAAAAATATTACGATATTCACGTACAAAAAATTATAGTATGTGTTTAATGGATCATTCATTTAATTAACCGATGTTGGATCATTCGATCACGGTAAGTTTTTGAAAATCAAAGAAATCACACGATTTTCAACCAGACACAATAACATGAATCAGAACGAGATTAACTTTAGGAGTTTGTGAATGCAGATCTATGCTCATCAACTTACATCTAACCCTCGACTTCAATCGTTCATTTTGCGTTCTCTATTTTCAAGATTAGTTGTAGTTGTTACATTAGTCTTCATCCCCCCAGCTTATTAACCGCAATTGTGTTTTCATCTTGCACACTCAAGTTATTTCATACAAGACTACCCTGAACCTCGACGAACGACGTTAAGTTCACCCATTATTACCTTTGTCGCACTAACAAATAACCTTAGATGAGTAGGAACACCACTTAAACACGATATGCAATTTGTTGTGGCAATAATAATCACTTCGACTTCATCTCATCTCCAGTCGAATATGTCAACTACAATAATTGCAACAAATTGGTTATATATCCTCGTACGGTTTATTACAACTATTTAGTCATTCATAACAGATGAGGACGAGGTTACTGAACAGTTGTCACTTTATTACGATTGGAACCACAACTTAATTGTGTGTCCGATGAACGGAGAACACAAAAAATTGAACGTCGTTATACGCGTTTAACGGGTCCGGGGACCCCCGTTGCATCCCGTTTAACGCAAAAACGGGGGTGTTCCGTTCAATTTTCAAAAACGGAACCGGCCCGTTGGGACTCGGACGCGTGGCCCCACGCGCCCGAACACTCAAACCGAAAAAAAAAAAAAAAAAAAAATACAACCCGTCCACCCTCCTTTGGACCCCTTACCAAACGGCATTTGATGACACCCCTGCAAGTGGCACGACCCCCCGACCTGCCACCTGGTCCCAATACGACACCCATGCACCCCCCACCCCGAACCCAAACACCCAACACCCCCCCATTTGCCAGCCCCCCAAAACACCCCCCACACCTCCCACCAAACACACCCCACCACCCATCCCAAACCCAACCACCCAACACCCCCCCCACCCCCCCCCCCCCCCCAACCCCCCCCCCCCCCCCCCCCCCCCCCCCCCCCCCCCCCCCCCCCCCCCCCCCCCCCCCCCCCCCCCCC
>BFEA01000086.1:2795811-2816722 GCA_003427395.1 Chara braunii
GTGTTGTTTTGGTTTCTGACTGTGTCTGTCCCAGTCTGTACTGTTTGTCTTGTCTGTCTGTATGCCTCAGACTGTCTGTCTATTCGACAGTTTGTATGTCCGTGCCTGTTTGCCTCCCCCTCTTTTCTCTTACCGGGGATGCGGCACAGTTCAATCAGTCCCTGGCTGGTCCAGTCAAGCAAGTACCGTCTGGGACTGTGTACACCGCGGGCCAGGGAAACAGAGCAGACCAATAAATCAAGAGGCCGCGTACAACCATTCATTCATTCCTGCGGAAGCCATTCGGAAGTGTTGCCACCGCGACCTATGCAAGGAGGTCTGTAATGAGCTCAGGGCTGAAGTGAGTGAGAGCGTGTGTAGGGTACCTAGGTCCGGAGTTGAAGTATTAAGTGAACAGCGGTGTTGAACACAGTAAATGGAGTTGAGGGTTCAGGCGCTGAGGCGCTGTAGCCTGTTGTTTCGAGTTTGCATCCGAACTGTGCTCTTGGTTTCCATACCTCCGAGCCTTGAGTGGGCACCCTGGTGCCAGTTCGTACCGTTAGTACATGCTAGCTGAAGAAGGAAAACGAGTCCGATTGGAGTGTATCCATGTCCTTATGCACGTGCCACTATGTGATCGTACCCTCTACGGGGTACTGCACACTGCGTGCCCTCCACTGTACTCGTGTCTCTGCGTAAGTCACGGTGTCTGCGTATGTTTACGGTGTATGCGACCTTTTGTCACACCGTCCGTGTACCTCTGTCGTGTGCGTGTCATCGGGTGACCGTGTTCAAGTGACTTGTGGGCTTGCCACAGTGTGTCTGTCTACCACAGTGTTCACGTAACCGGGACTTTGTGTTTCTTCACTGTATGTTTTTGTCGCTATGCTCTGTTTTGCCTGCCTGAGAAGTGTGAGTGAAAATCAAGTCTGATTTTTACCGATACTAATAATAACAATCATAATAATAATAATAATAACAATAATAACAGTAATAATAAATGACAATAATAATAATAATAATAATAATAATAATAATAATAATAATAATAATAATAATAAAAAAAAAAAAAAAAAAAAAAAAAAAAAAAAAAAAAAAAAAAAAAAAAAAAAAAAAAAAAAAAAAAAAAGGCAGATAGCAATAGCGAAATTCAGTAATCAGACAACATCATACACATAAGACTGGCTAGTCGTGATCTCGAACCAATTGCAAAGTTGCATCACGAGTTACACCAAATAAGAGCACCGCACAAGATCATAATTGTCAATGCTGGAATAGTCTCATCGTCATCAACAAAGAACCAGAGTTGATATCCTACCTAGCCTATACTACAATGTCGAGGTTGACGACAACAGCTCCCCGGAGTACGTGCAGATCTCGGACAATGCCGCACGTGCCAAGCACCCGGTATGTCTCTCGTCTCACTCACAACCTCGATCCCTGACTCACAGATGCCCCATGTACTACTGTGCAAATAAATAATAATTATAATAATAATAATAATAATAATAATAATAATAATAAAAATAATAATAATAAACACGTAAGGAACATGAATGTGGACTAAGTACAGAAATCCAAACTGCAAAATCATACTGAAGTCCGAGTAGTCAAAGCGAGAGCAGATAGCACAATGGACCAAGTAACCATCCCTCTGAGAACGATACAGCAGAATCGTGAGTCACTGTCCAAGCCCAACAGGCAACACCAACCTCATAACCCATTATAGCTCTCTTCTGTGAATGGAGTCAGGTGCCCTATCTACTCTACAGACTAAGCCTACAACTACAACTATGAAAGCAACCAGACAACTTTGACGATCAGTGTATGATGGTGTCAATACCAATGCCGGCCTCCTATCCACCTATGTATGTCTCGCTTCTCATTTCACAACCCAATCCCTAACTCACAGATGCCACTCGGACCCAAGAACTATCGTACATCTTAATAATAATAATAATAATAATAATACAGGAAAAATAATCAACAGCGTGATGACAATTCTTGATTACATCATCATTCTGAAACCAGATAGTCAGACTGTTTCTAGAGAGCAGTATTGCACCGATAATACACCAATGGAGATTAGTAATTCTGAAAACCAATGTCAATGAGAGCTTGCTCTTGCCACCACCAACATGAGTATCCAGACCCTATCTCCCTTCCTGTTGCTCAGTGCCCAGCCTACTCCCTACACCGCTACTATAGATTACAAAGAGACTGCAACTATTGTCATTAGTGGCGGCCCGAAGTACTCGAAGATGTCACCTATGCAGGCCATCGCCGATGCCAGGTAAGTATCCCCCCCACATCATCATCATCATCATCATCATCATCATCATCATCACTACCACCTTTTTTCTCCCCTTCTCTCTCTCTCTCTCTTTCTCATCTCTCTCTCCTTTTCTCACATGCACACATACATACTGTCGATGCCGTAAAGGTGCAGACTAGAACAAGAACCGTCCTCTTATACAAGGTATAGATACCGTAGCGGAAGACTTAGATACAGATCCTGACCTGTCCGGGATTGACCTCACTCACATAGTACAGAGTAGCGACGCAAATGCTAGATACCAATGACTACCCCAATCAATGTCGCATTAGAGACCAATCATACATCAGTCTCATCACAAGGTGTGAAGGGGCCTGACACTTATACAGGAAGAAGTTTCAGTCCCTGTCATACGCAGTCGAAGAGGAGAGGAAGATTAGACGAAGAAGGGGAAGGATGGGCACGTTGTCAGTCTCAAGTCCGTGATACGATCTCGAATAGCCCCATCCTATGTCTGTATCCTAATGTCGTGTCTGGATTCAATGTCGTCAAGTCTCGAGTCAGAACTCTCTCTCCCTTCTTTCTCCTGCTCCTTCTTCTTCCTTATCCCCGTACTTTTCACCCCAACTCCTCTCCTCCTATAATCTTACTTCTGCAGATCGTATTTTTCATTCTCACGTACCTCTGTTGTTGTTTTTGTCGACTGTGGGTGCGGAACAGGTAAGTCTTTTTTGCTACTCTATCACTCACTCCTTCCTACTGTGTCTGTCTGCCAAGGTTACAAGCATGCTACTAAAACAGTATTAACTTTATGAACAAAATGATAGTGATAATAGTAATAACAATAATAATAATAATAATAATAAAAATAATAATAATAATAATAATAATAATATGCAATGCGCATGAGTGTGAACGATATACAGAAAACCAAGTTACGAAATTATCACAGATGTTCAAGTAGTCGTATCCAAGAAAAGAGTACAAATGCACCGAGAAAACCCTCCATAAGAGCAATACAATGAAGTTTTGAGCCTATGTCCAAACCCGTAGGCCACACCATCACGGTATCCAGAGTCGCTCTCCCTGTCCGCACACAACGCCCAACCTACCCTACTATACACTCTCATACTACAGCCGATTTACACAGCAGGATCACTTCTGCTCCTAAAGACCATTGTACATGACTGTCCACACTATCGTCGGCTTCTCTTCATGTACCAGGTACATAACTCGTCATCCCCAATCAACCTTGATTAACTCCACTCTTTTCCCTCTCTCTCTCGTAGTCTGCAGATGCAATGAAGTCAGATGTTGAGGGGGAAGGAGAATATGGTGGACTGAGAGGAAGAAGAAGAAGAACACTCTTTTTCCACTTTGGGTCAGGTACTAACCAGGGACTGTTGGCGCCTGCTGTAGGTACCTTGAAGACGAAGGCGGAGCAGCGGCGCTATGGGTAAGTACCTTTGGCCTTTGCCCAATCTCTCTCTCTTATTCACATCTCTCTCTCTCTCTCCCTCTCTCTGAACGCTTACATGGAGAGAGAGAACGTAGGGAGAAACGACCGTGAGTCGGAAAGGAGGAGAGAGGTTATTAGTGGGGAATCAGGTAGAGGTTATGTTGGGTGCTTTACCCAGGATCTGATTCAACCTTTCTGGGACAGACATTGATTGGACACGAGGCGTGGGACTATCCAACTTCGGTATTGCTATCTTGGGCTACTCCCTCGCCTTCCCTTCTTCATCTCGTCCCTCCACCATCTCTCATCCGCGGTATTTTCTCGTGCACGCGTGCGAGGAAGGGACCTTTCTTCCGTGGTTGAGGTCCCTCCTCCCTCTCTCTCCCTCATGCGATGTGTGATGGATGTCGGGTCATTCCAGATCAGATCAGATCTTCTCCCTTCGTCTTCCACGGCGTCGCTTTGCGCCATCCCATATGTATTCGGAATGTTCATTGCTTGTTGATGCTACGTTGTCCTTGCATTGTCCGTTTTCAGCCCTTTTCATCACATAGCGAATCCTTAGCTCCTTGCACATCGTCCTACTGGACATGCGTCGTACATACACACACACACATTGTGTAGTACGTATTTTTCCATATCCTGACGGAAGATACATTCAATTTCGCTCATCTATTGATGGAAGTATCGTGAGCCCAGTCCAGGGCCGAAGACTTAACCATTTGGCGACACGTATATCTCCCAATCTCTTTCTTTCTCGTATTCTGCTAATGCAGTGAAGTCGGGTAGCGAGAGGGTGAGGGAGAGGTGGACTTAGAAGATGAAGAAGAAGAACTTTCTCTCCCTCTCTCTCTCTCTCTCTCTCTCTCTCTCTCTCTCTCTCTCTCTCTCTCTCTCTTGCTTTATAGTCTGCAGTTGCAGTGAAGTCAGATAGCGAGAGGGTGAGAGGGAGATGGTGGACTGAGAAGAGGAAGAAGAAGAACTATCTCTTTACTCTTTCTCTTCTCCTCTCTTTCACTCTTCCTCCACCTCCTCTCTTTCTCTCCCCTCTCTCTTGCATCTCTCCCTCCTTGGTCGAATCTTCAACGTCTCACGCATATGCATTCCATCGAAAGAACGAGCAAACTCGGAATGAATCTTCTGCTGAAACGGGGAAATATACACTGGCACTTTTTGGTTTGCTCGTTCTATCGATCCAGGTAGCGCGCAGCGAGGCGCGTGTCGGAGACTTAGCTGATGGCCAAGGTCTCTCTTTCTCTCTCACACACACACACACACACACACACACATACATACACTAGTCGAATCATGAACGTCTCACATACACACGTTCCATCGATAGGACGAGCAAAACGAAATGAATCTTCCGCTGAAACGATGAGATATACATTGTCACTTTCTGATTTGCTTGCTCTATCGATCCAAAGTAGCGTGCGTCGAGCCGTGGCTGGAGATTTACCAGTTCGGCGATGCGTATCTCACCCAATCTCTTTCTCTTTCCTCTCATAGTAGTAGTAGTAGTAGTAGTAGTAGTAGTAGTAGTAGTTCGCAGATGACTAGATCGTGTAGCGAGAGGGTGAGGAGAGATGGTGGATTTAGAAAAAAAGAAGAAGAAATCTCTCTCTCTCTCTCTCTATCGCACACGAATACGTATGCTCACACACACGTGTAACGAATCCAACAATGGTGGTAATGTATATATATATATATATATCATATTCGTAGATCTATACGATTTCGTTCTTCCTATCGATGGAAGTAGCAACAGATCTTTGCGATCTTGTTCGTCCCATCGAAGGAAATAAAAGAAGTCCGCCGCGAGATCCAAGACTTGCCCCGTCATCTCTCTCTCTCTCACTCGTAGTTCGCAGATACTAAGTAGCTAGTTAGCGAGAGGGTGAGGAGGAGATGATGGACTTATGAGAGGAAGAAAAAGAACTATCTCTCTCTCCCCCTCTCTCTCTCTCTCACACTCTCTCTCTCTTTCTCTCGTTTTGAGCCAGGTACAATCTGGCATGCTGACGTGTGTTGCAGGTACCTTAAAGATGAAGCTGGAGCGACGGCGCTATAGGTAAGTGTCTCCGGCCTTTCTCTCTCTCTCGCGCATACACACACAATTGTATAAACTCACACACACACATACGCTATCGATGACATAGATAAGCATGGAATGAATCTTCCACTTAAACGTGGAATTATTCATTCGAATTTATGTTATTTATTTATTTATTTGTTTCTATTTATTCTGTTCGAAGGAGCAACTAGAGTCGGTTGCAAGTGGACTCACCCGTTCATTTCTCCCGCTCCCCCTCGTTGTCGGAGTCAGTTCTTCTCGTCTTTCTCTTTCCTCCTTCGACTTCCTCTTCTCCTTCTCTCTTTCGCGCGACCTCCTACGCCTTCTCCACGTTCCCCTTCCTTCTTCCTTACGAGTGATCTCTCCTAGCCTTCTCGCGTTCTACCCATCGCCACTCTGCACTCTCTCTGGCTATCGCGCGACCGATTTCCGATCTCGCTTTCTGCGCGATCTCGCAGTGGCTCGCCCTTCTCTCGAACAAGGGGAACCCCGTGCTATAGGCAGACGTGCACGGTAGGGACGGCCAGGCCTCCCCCCCTTCTTTGGCTGAATAAACCCGGCTTTCGGGTTCAGGTTCACTCGCGCGAATCAGAAGAGGTTACGGGTAGAGATAAAATATATATATAAAAAAATAATAATTAAATAAAAGAAAACGAATCTAACAAGTCCTACCACTAACTACCAAGTACCTCGTTTCAACGAGACAACTACTACTACTAACTCTGATAGAGGTCACGGGTTCAAGTCCCGGCCGTCCGAAACCCAGGTAAAACAAAAGTAAAGCTCCCTGTGAAAAAGGGAGCTAGCTTGGAAGGCGGCGGGCCTTGATCCCCAGATCCCCCGCATATCAACCCGTACTTAAACCTACTGAGCTAGCTCCCACTTCGGGTAGAAGGGGAGTAGCTCTAGTATATATAAGGTAACGTGGCTCAGTCCAACCAACGGCCTGAGCCCATTCTAGCCTGCGCAAGCGTGCACGCTTGCTAATCTACGTGCCTATCTGAATGTCTGTCGCCTTGAGCGCGTGCGTGACCGCAAGGGCATGTAGTTCATTGGAAGGCCCGAAGGGCCGGTACTTAGCCGTAGTTGCGGCATCAAGGGTCGCAGCGGGGTAATCACTCAAGCGGCGGGTAGGCTGGTACCACACCAAGTAGAGGTAGATGTGGCGGGTACTCGACTCGGAGGCAAAAAATTGAAAATTTTTAAACCCCTGGTATCGGTAGATAGACAGGTACCAGACCAAGTCTCAGTGCGTGTCGTAGATTTCCCTGACACAACATCAACCCAACTGACCCCTCGACTTCTTCTGTTGAGGGGTATTACTACTGATCCTAATCACAACGACGCGCGTCATAATAACGCGCGCACACACTTAACGAAATTTTCTCACTGATTTTGCCCCGGCCTCAGTGGCCGAGGAATTTGCTTTCCAGTGTCACGCCAAGCGTGCACACCCCTTTTATTCCAGACCGGCTCCGTCATGGTAGCCGACGCCGCCACCGTGTCGAATGCAAAGACATGGCAAAATACCCTTGTAAGGGTATTTTGTCCGACAGTATCCCATATCTCATTAAGTGACGTCCCAAAGTCGCTCGGAGAACTGTATGCAAACAACAGAAGGATTTCGACAAGCAATTCGTCAAATCGACAAGTGAGATGTAGTTTAGGATTGTCGTTGTCACCTCACTTTTCATTACTACTGCCGGGATTTTAACCAGGGTCTCCCACATTATAAAATAACTGACTGACTCGAAGTGAGGATACTATTTCATGTACTACAGTATATGAAATAGTTAAGTATGACAATGCACCTTTCCTTTCCCCACACCCTTAGACTTTGGATCCAGGTATCCGTTGGTTGTTTTCGGGGCTGGTGTTCGCGTATGAACTCATCCCGTCAAACGCGGGTCTTAACCGAAACCTTGGTTGTTCAACTCTTGATATTACTTGTCCAAAGTTGTCTGTTGTCCTGCCCGAAGCCTAATACAGGAGGACAACGGTCTCCATCTCGACCCAACACAGCCCTGCTGATCAGGCCGAAGCTGCGGCCCACCGCATTGTTGTTTACCGGTGGTTACCCTCGTTGGTTGTGCAACGATGGGTTAGTCATCTTATGAATTTCAAACTAATCTCGACCTCTTCGACACCCACCTGAATAGGTTCTTTCACTTGGGTGGCCATCCTCTCTAGGCCCTATTCTAGGCTATAGTCGAAGGGTCCGCTGCCTGGTTGTGCTAGGTCAGCAGCCCACGCTGGGAGTTACGTCCCAACGATGCCAATTTTTCACCATAGGCTTGGTAGTTTTATGCCCTCAGGTTAACCCTTGAAGTGGATGAACGATGCTTTAAATAAACCAAATAAATGTGAATTTTTAATAAATAGAGCATTCGTTAGGCTGTCACTCAGGATTGTGTCCTCCAAGTCTTTGATCATAGCTCGGTGAGGCACGCACCTCGGGGTCATTTTGTATATATATATATATATATATATATATATATATAACCATTATTTTTATGATAAACTTTTATTGACTCTTTGCTTGTAAGAATCAACGAAGAAAACATCACTTTCATAAAGATTGCCAAATAATTTCTGCAAAAGAATTGATAAGACTCAAAGGAGTCTATCCATGTCGTAGCATGGTCTCAAACATGAATTGCACAATCAATCCAGCCTTTGAAGTTTCACAAACACTCATTAAACTTTTACATGAAATACATATCCACCTGTTCCTCTATCACCTCTTTAGATCTCGACAGAGTCTAGTAGTGATAGACGAAGGGAGATCTTAGGTTACCAGAGACTCAACCAAAGACAAAGGCTCACACACAATGTGACAAGTGCGTCGTGTTCGCCAGCTCATCCCCCTCCTGAAAGATATATAAATACAAATATGTTACAAAGTTAGATTGTTACTCACCTCTACTATCTCTCAAATACCTCACATATCCTATCCTATACTACTTCCTATGTTAAGTTTCCTTATCTGACTGAAGAAAACAACACAACATGTCTCATACTTTTCCTCTGTTTAACTGAATAAGAAAACACATATCCCATGCTCTAAATTACCCCTTTCTCCTTCTCATAACTGTTTTACAAACCAATACAAGTCATGATTTACTCAGAAACCTACCTATTCCTATCTATAAATCAATTGGCAGTCCCAGTATCCTGTGGAGTGCTACCATGCCTCCCTCAGGTATCCTCGGAATGATCTGCCCTGTGCAGGCCACCAATCTCTTATGACTATCATATTTGGTCTTTCCTTCCTTGATATAAATTGTCAGAATGGAACAATCATCCCTGAGATGCCCTTCCTGAGTGCAGAAGAAACACCTCTTTCCAGCCATACTAGGTTTGATCTTTTTTATGTCTGGCTGGTTTGAAGTCTCAGTCTGATCCTCAGTTCCTTTTGGTGAGCCCAACTCAGATTCTCTTTGCCTTTTGCGCTGTCTTGGCAGAGGTATAGCCACACTTTCACTTACCTTCTTTTCTGGTGCAGGAGGCTCTTCTCTTTTCTCCTCAGTCTGTATCTCTTTCTCTTCACCCTCCTTTCTTTCCACCACCTCCGTGGTTTCCTTTTTTTCCCCCTAATAACTCAATCTGAACTCCTCCATTCCTTTCAATATCTCGCCCCATCTTTTCTCCCATTCCTGTCCCAACTTCTTTCTTTCTAAGATTTCAGTGTCCAGGTCCAGTCCTAGCACATTGATATCAAAGCTCAGACCATCCACCTTTATTTTCATCCTTCCTCTTGTGGCCGCTTCGTTCTCCAATTCTCTGCTTTGCATATTCAGGGTCCCTCAATTGACTCACTTCTTTATGGAATTCCTCCTTTTTTTTTCTTCAATTCCTTCATTTCCTTCCTCATTTTTTTCATATCTCTCATCAACTTCTCCACCTGGGCATCCCTCTCATCTTCCTTCTTTCTTATCTCGCTCATCTCTTCCCTTTTTTTGTCTCCCATCGGTCCCACTTCCTCAGTTCTCTTGACCTTGGGAGCCTTACCTCCTTCCTGGATCTTCTTTCCCTCTCTAACTTCCTTTACTCCTCCCTCCTTATCACTCCTCCTTTCCTGTATCTTTTTCCTTCCACTCTCAATTGGCCTTTTATTTCCAAGTTTTTTCTTCCTTGGTATCACTCTTGCCCCCATGCTTCTTTTCCTCCCTTCTGCAGCCTCTTCCTCTTTCTGTTCATCATCCTCTGCCTGGTCAGATCCCTTGTTGCTGCTCTTGGGGGAGATCCTCGTCTTATTCTTCAATCTTTTCAGAGGCACATTATCTTCTTCTTCATCTTCTGCCTCTTTTCCCTGTAGCTCAACCATCTCTCTTCCAATCTATAACCCCCTCTTGCAGCCTTTACTTTCTTGTCTGATCCTGCCTGATCTGGGTGTTGGCCATCCACAATTCTGTCGTTATTTTTTTTCAGGTCCGACTCCCCTCCACAATTCTTTTTACTTCCTCTTTTTCACTCCTTTTTTATCTTGCGATCAATTGTTTCTTCTTTTCCTCCTCGTTCCATTCGCCTCTCTCGGCGGCCAGCTGCAAGCTGTCGATAAAGTCCTCCAGATTGGTCCCATCAAACCTCAAGTCATCTTCCACATCGTCCCTTCACTTTGCATACTCTTCACTTTGTGCATCCTACTACCACTCCTTCAATCCTCCTCTTGTACATTCATGCTCCAGTTACATTCGCAATTTTCTCCCTGTCACCCCATTCTCTCCTGAATGCGTACCCCTCAAGATCTCGCAGGAATTCTCGCACGCTGTCTCCGACCCTGTAAATGGGCAGCTCCTCCAGGTTCCTTGAGACTCTCTGATCCCTCCTCTGCCCTCCCTTTCTCAAGGTAGGTCAAGAAGGTCATGCCACCGCTCCTCTCTGCGCCATGGGCTCTTCTTTTCAAGGGTCACGCCTGCACACAGAGAAGGAGCAAATGACAGGTACAAGGATCATATCATCATCAAGACAACACTTTTCGTTAAACATAAACTTGACAATGCCCCCTTTTCTGGTACTCTCATGCACACACAGATATACATATACATGTATACATATGCCTATATATATACATATACTAGCGTGTGCATATACATGTGCATTTCACTATACCTTTCACATTCATGCATGTATATATATACACACTCATATATATATATATATATATATATATATATATATATATATATGGATTCACACATATATGAGTATTTACTTTGGCACTTGGGTACATACATGCATAAGTACCGTACACACATATAGGCATAATCACTTCCCAGTCTACTCAGGCTTTCGGCATCATAGTTAGGCTTACCTCTCCTCTGATTCGGAACTTCTTCAGTCTGGATCCGGAAACCTAGTCCTTCCTTGGAGTCTCATCCATTTCTTCTAGCTCGTAGGCCCCATGAAGTCCCTGCTTCCTGACTTTGAATGGTCCTAGCCAACGTTTGTCCAATTTCCGCGACCACTGCATTTCCAGAGAGGAATCGTAGAGTAGTACTGTCTCGCCAACTTGTAGAGGTTCGAGTCTCACTCTAGGTACTTTGTACCACCTTTCCTTATTTTTTCCCCTGCTGTCTGCAACGTTCATGGCCGCTTCCTGCACCCTTTCTTCAGTGACGCTTATCTGCCTTGCCCTTAGATCTAGCAGTTCCTCCAAGGTCAAATTATTTTCCAGGTCCTTCCTGCGCCAAGTTTTCAGGAAGCTTTCAATTGAAAATGTGGCGTGACGCCCATACCAGAGTGTCGCAGACGCATACCTGGTCGTCCTTTTTACAATAATGTTCTCCACAAAGAACACTGTTCTTAGGAACTTCGGCCAGAGGTTCGGCTTCCCACTGGTCCATTTGGCCAGTAAGTTAGTAATTGTACTATGACCTCTTTCGACCGGTGCATTAGCTTGTGGATGAGCCCGAGTCGTATAGTTACCTATGACCTCCAATTCCTTCAGCGGCTCCTTCATTTCCCCACATGTGAACTCAGACCCCCTGTCCATCGTGAACTCTAATACAAACGGATATCTGAGATAATACTCTTTAATACAATCTGTCAGCGTTGCCCCGGTCTTGTTCCTGATCGCTCTGCCATCAATGAATCCAGTAAGGTTGTCCCTCGCCTCAAATATATAATTATATCCTCCAAGACCTAGTGGCATAGCCAGTAGATCCAGGTAAACAACCGCCCCCACTTCCTTGATATATCTAGGATGCAGAGGTTCCTTGTACCTGATAGGCGATCGAATTTGACAGGGCACACACGACTCACAGTATTTTCATGTCATCTCAAACATTCATTCCCAGTAGTAGAGTTTCATTGCCTTTTTGTAAGTAGTCGCGAAACTTCGATGTCCTCCTTCTATCTCATCATGCAACGCAGCTACTACGTCAATCTGACGATTCCTCCCACATACGACACGTCGAGGCGGCCCCCTCTTGTCCCTGATGAACAAATGGTCACCTCTTACTACATAGTGGTCTCTCATCCTGAGAGTCTTTTTACTCACTTCTCTTTCTCTTTTATCTCCTGAGAGGAGCATCCTCATTTCTAAATAGAACTCATCGTACTCTTCCTCCCTGAATTCTTCTGAGATCTCCTCTTGTTCGAATTCTCCTTCATTCTCTTCATCAAATTCGTAATCATCCCCAATAACTATCTCATCAGCCTTTACCATTCCTCTCTCATCATTTGCTTGGACCTGTAACAACGAATTTGTCAGGTAGTACATTCTTCCCATCATAGCTACTTGCTCGCAGCTTGTTGGACTCCTGCTTCGATCGTTCTCGGCTCATCCATTATCCTATAGTTCTCTGTCAGAGCCAATTCCATCATCCACTCCGTATTTCTCTCGCCCCAAAAGTCCTTTTTCTCTAATGGTGTGAGCATCAGGGAAGACTCTCTCATAAATTTGGGCAGTGGATGCCACATTGGACTTCCTCTCCTCATCTCCTTACTTTCGACAAACATGAACCAACAGTTCACATGAGTTCTCATGTCTTCCCCTTCCTCCAAAAACCCGTCTACCGGAGGCGTTTCTGTTCTTGTTCCCAGGGATCCGTTCTAACTGGAAATCGAACATCCAGATATAGGTGAGTCATCTGGCTATGGTCGGATCTGAGGGCGAGAAGTTCTTGAGCGAGTACACAAGCACCGTTGGATCGATCCTGAGTACCAACCTCCTCCCTTTCAAACTGCGAGTAGTTTCTTTCTGTCGAGTTGAGTGTTCGGCTTTCAAACCTCAGCGGACGCTCCTTTCCTTCACTGTCTGCCTGAATCAAAACGCCTCCCAGGGCGGTTGGCCCAGCGTCAGTTTCAACTATGAAGGGTCTTTCCATAGTTGCATCAAAGTCTGATACCCCTGGTACCAAACCTCCTTCTCTGAATTCCTTCTTCAATTCTTTCATCACTTCTTCTTTATGGTTTTCTGATTCTTATTCTTGATCCTTTCATACTAACTTCCTTAGGTGCTTTGTTTTGCTAGCAAATCTTTCTATGAATCTCCTCCAGAACCCACAGGTACCAAGGAAACTCCAAACTTCACCCACATTTCTGAAGGGAGTGGGTCATTCTAGGATCTCATTGGTCTTCTTTTTATAAGGGCGCCGGCCATGCTCGTTGCAAATGTATCCTAGAATGGTTACCTCCTTTACGCTATGTCTCGACTTCACTCCACTGGCGGTGAGGTTGTATTCTTCTAGTAGCGAAAGGACTTTTCTCAATCCCTTAACATGTTCCCATACAAACCTTCTCACCCCTGGAGCCACTTCTGACTCATCCTTCTCAATCGGGCCCTTAATTCCAAGATCATCTATGTACGGTTCGGTGATCTGAGGGCTGATTGGCTGCATAACCCTGATCATGCTTCGTTGCACCATGGTCACATCATTGGCCATCCTTGTGGCGCAACATTCATATAAACCAATCCCCTTGGCGTGTTCATCGCTGTGATGGGACGGTCTGCCAAATAGACTGGAAACTGATCATATTCAGAAAAAAGGTCGACGAGGGACACAATCGACCTACCTGCACAAGCTTCTGACATCTGGTCCGCGTTAGGCAAACCTCCTGCATCGGTTACTGCATTCAATCGCTGGAGGTCTTGTACCCATCTGAGTACTCCGTTCGGCTTTACAAAACAGAACCATGGAGAGGCATATGGTCCGCTGGAATATCCTGCAACATCCGTACGGATTTTTTCATCTAGGTATTCTACCACCCTTCTGCGATCCTCGGGGTTGGGGTACTTAGCTCCTCGGACATTTCATGGTTCGTGAGGTACAGTATGAATGCGGATCATCTCTATCTTTTCCACATCCAACCTCCCACGTTGATCATCATTAAAGGCATATGCCCCATGTTTTTCTCGTATCAACTCCTTCACCAATTCCTCCTCTTGCCTTGTCAGAAACCCAGGTTCCCCTATTATCAATTCTTTCTCAGTCTCATCGTCGATACGACAAGGCCCATTCTAGATGCCTTCCCTCATTCGTTGTATCAGTTTTCTTTCCTGATCATAATACACCCCTTCTTCTTGACTTACTAGAACGGCACACGGTGGCTCTTCTAACCTACCGTCTTGTACCTCCTTTTGGAGCCCTGCTTGAGCCCACCCCTAAAAAATGCTGACCGGCGGCTTGCGCATTCGGCGCATGCGGCACTATTATCTGAGAAGAAGGAGGTGGTCGATAAACGAGATCGACCCTTCCCCCTTCTTGATCGTTTTGGATCCTTTCTGCGAGTGCCCTGACTACGGCCGGATCAGCCATCTTATAAGCCGATACCTGTTCCACTGATATTAGTTAGGCTCAGTACTAGCCCTTTAACTTCCTCATCATCCGACTCTTCTTCTCCTTCTTCCCATTCCAGTTCTCTCCTCCTATTTTCTTTGAGCTGTGTGGGTAGGCATTGAGCCTGTTCATTGAACCTCAAAGTTTTCACAGGCAGGATCGCACAAGATGACGAACATGGTGTCGTCGTGCTTGTTCATAATGAGCAACTCTAATCTGCACAGGAATGACCTGCCCAGTAATATTGGGAGATCCAAGCTGGGCATGACGTAGAAACACGTACGTATCTTGACTCTTTCTATCTCTATCACCACATTTGACGCAACCCCCGTGTACCCGGTCTTGCCGTTGGCTCCATTGAAAAACCCGCAGTCGTTTTCATCTACCTCCAGTCCTAATTTCATCGTCGTTTCTCCGTTTACAATGTTCATTTTTGGCCCCGGTGTCGACCATCCCAGGACACATCTTCCCCTTTATCATAACATCAATGGACCCTGTTCCCACGAACTTCCAATCAATTTTGCTTCCTGCCACGCTCAGTTAGCCTCCTTGGGAATCAGGTCCCCCATCCGGACCGAGGCCACTCTCCGGCGTGATAACCTTGCCTTCACCATTTCCCTTAACTTAAGAGCCGAAGCTAGAATTTCCTTCAGATTTAGCAATTCGTTGTGACATTCTAGTAGCTTATTTACTAGACCTTCGAGGTCTACACCTTCTTCGATCGACGTCTGGTACTTTCTCTTTTTGCTTGGCGTTTCGTCCTTTTTGGACCTCCCTTCTTTAACTTCACCTTTCCTTCTCTTAACCCTGATTTCCGCCTGCCTTTCTTTTTCCTCCCTAATCTTTTCATCCTCGTCTTCATCACCTTCTACCATGATAGGTGGTTCTTCCTCTGCAGGCTGGGAAGTCTGGACTTGCTCTTTTGGAGGATTCCCTCCTCCAGGTCTTCTTGTAGCGAACGGAATCGTTCCTCTTACGCTTCTTTGACCCCCACTGTTCTTTGCGGCCATGTTGGCCCTCAACATTCTTGGGTTGGGCTCATTTGACCCATCTCCCGATCCTCCACGTCCCATGGTAAATACTTTCGGGCACCCAGCCCCTTATTTCCCCGCTTCTTCACATATCCCTTGAAGCCTCAAATCCAGCCTTTGCATCTTATTCACTAGGTCCTCCATCTTATCAAACGTGTCCCTAACGTTAATCCTAACGTCATCCTCTTCTGCTTCTTCTTCCACAAGTGTTACGTCTTCCTTGCTTCCTTCGATCCTCATCCTGCTCAGTTTTTCTTCTAGCTCAGTTACATCTTTCACCCGTACGACTGGTCCTTCCTTTTCTTACCACATTCTCAACATTCTCGGGGCGTTGGGACCTAGCGCGGCTATGCGAAGGGCCTCTCTCTAGTGCCTCCCGAAATCTCAGGATCGATCGGCCTAACTGTTCTGTCAAATACCTCGCCATCTATGTTTGATGTTATGAGTCCGTCACGCTCGTCAAGTTTCCTGACGTGACATCGTTTTACCTTGTGCCCTTTGATCCCACAGTGGGTACAAGTACATTCACTGTAATCTATCTATCCTCTGCAATAACCCTGTCCGTTCCATGACCCATTTCCTCTACCAAACCCCCTTTCCATGGCCTTGGTCGTAACCACGACCATATCCTTGTTGATACTCTTGCCCTACTGGATTCGCACCCCTTTGGAGTTGACCCCAGTTTCCACCTTGATACCCACTTCCTCTATTTCCTGCTCCTCGTTCCCCTGGTCCCTGATTCCTACCAGCGTTCCTTCTTCTTCCACGTCCTTGTCCTTGTCCTTGTCCTTGGGACCTGTTCTGGTTTTGACCACCTTGGCGACTCGATCCCGCTTGGTTCTACCGTGTCAGTTGGAGTTGTCCTGCGTTTTGGTCTCCTCCCAAATTCTGATTCTGGGTTAACATGGGATATGAACCCTGCGTAGGCCATGGCCCTATCGAAAAGTACCCAGGTCATGCTCTCATAGGCGGACCCACGGACCATTGTCCATATTGTGCTGTGCTTGTTGACGGCTCCTGTCCATACTGGACTATCGCTTGTTGAGTTATTTACCCTTTTCCTGAGCCTTGTCCTCCGATAGCGAGATTCTTAGCCTTTCTTTGACACTTTGTTAATTTGACCGCTTCTTCTGGTTCTCCTCCTTCGGCCTCTTCCTCTCCATCTTCCTCTTCCTTCCTTCTCTTTCCTAACGGTTGTTTTACTGTTAACACTTTCGATGGTGTCACTCTTTCTCTAAGCTCTTTTATCTTATTTGCCATATTGCTCAACACTCCTCCAAGTACACTATCCGTTCCTTGGATCGTCCCTACTGCCTTTCTTTTCTTTCGTTCGACCTTGATTTGGTGATGGAACACTTGGTCCATGTCTCCCACCGCGATGTTCCTCTTTATGGTTTCCCAGGTTGTCTTTCTCTCAGCGGCTCCCCCTCGGGTTAGCTCCATCGCCTCATACCCAGAGAATTTCCCTATAAATATGACGCACTGCATTTCTTCAGACAACCTCGAGACCCTATTGGCTGTCTTTTCGAATGTGTTGGCGAATGCCCTGATTGTGGTGAAATCATCTCTGTTCATGTTGTATAGATGGTCAATCGTGAGCAAGTCATCTCCTAGCTTAAATATATTTTGCATACCCCTTTTAAACTCAGCACAATTGTTGTTGGACTTTTTCACTACCTCTTCTACGTCATAGGTGCATTCCCACCATACGTACTCGAACAACTGGGCAAACTTCTCAGCTGGTGTCAATAGGTTGAAGATTTGCTCGAGTAGTTCTAACCAATGAGTCACTCTATCCCCCTTGAAAGGGAATATGTCTATTCTCGGTAGGTTAGACCTCTTTATCGTTCTCTTCTCTAGTAACTTGACGATTTCCGCCGCGGTAATTGGCAGTTTCCCATTGGTGTTGGCTTCGCCCATCTTTTCCCTTTTTTTTCTTAGTTTCTGCTAGACTGTAGACCCTGTTAAGACACACAAAACGACCATTGATCCACCCCTTTTTTCACTATCTTGACATATCCTTTACTCTTGTCACTTGTCCTTACCCTATGTGACTTTATAGCCCTTTTCTCTCAACCGAGTATTTCTTCTAGGAGCACTCAGTCCCCGTGCCAAAAACTTATAACCATACCAAATAAAGAAGGGATTTCATCTATAAATTTTTCAATACATGCCTCCCGGCAAAGATTGCGCCAGTAGGTCGAGAGGTTTTCAAAATGGTAGATGCGTAGGTACGTGTTTACTACGCATAGTACGTTATAGAAGTCTCTTTCTTTTAATCTGGGTCCCATTTCTAAGTATAGACGATAAACAACTTCCGACGCCTCAAACATGAAGCCCATCTCTAGAACCGATTGTGCTGTGAGTACCGCTTGCTCCACATTTTCATTTCTCCAAAATGTTTCTTCAATTACGAAATTCGGAAAGGTGATCTTTATGTACCTTGTCGGATATGTGAATTCGACTGCCCACTTAGCATCGATTGATTTTATAACTTTTCCTTCTTCTCCCCAATACATCTTCCTTGAAAATGCGTCAAGGGTCATTCCGGCTATCAACACGTACTTAGAGACGGGGCGACTTTCCCCTATCGCAAGATCGATCGCGTGCGCCCTCCAGAGAAGGGCCGGTAGATAAAGTGTCACCTTTACTGTTGTCTGTCTTTCTCTTGTGGTCCACCCAGTTTCTATCCAAAGAAAGACTTCATGTCCTATCGGTATCCCACACCATGAGTCAATTTCTTCATCTAGATCTATCGTTCTCTTTGGCAGTGTCATTTCAACCCCTCCTTCCTTTGGCTTGGGCGGGTTGATCAGAAAGCTCCGATCAGCGAACCACATAAAAGGAGTCATCCTGGTATTCCTGTTACAACAGCCAAAGAAAGAACCTTTCCTTTCTTAGTAACCACTCAATTTCTCATTCTCAATAATTTTCTATCTCAGTCTTTTCCGAGCACCCCTTCCTATTTGATCGAGGATCCTCTGCTTCAGTTCCTCCCAGTGGACATGCCTATCTGCCCAATCGTATTGATGTGCATACGAATCGACCCGTGATAGTATGTTTTGTTGTTCCCTTTCTTCAATCAAATGCCCTATCTCTAGGTATATGTAGTATACCAGCAGAGGGGTAGATGTGTGATATTCTCTCTCAGATATCGCCATTGCGACTTCCGCAGCCATTTCTACTCAGGTCCTTCCTCCGAAGGCTGCATCTACAATGAACATGGGAAGGGTTCCTCTTAGATATGCAGCTGGCGGAAGAAATTCGCTTGCTTTTCTTACCCTCACAGTTCCTATAACCCTTTCAAATTCATTCAGACTAGCATCTCTTCTTCTAGATTCGAGCGTGGATTCTGCTATCCATAATAGTCTAGAGAGAGATCGATCAATACCTAACACTAAATTTATTATGATTGCTTGCAATTTCTCTGATGCGATATACAGGGTAACCATTTCTACCGCACAATTCTTACCTCTAACCCATCCAGACTCAATCCAGATGAAAGTTTGTTCCCCCACAGAAATCCTCCAACAATATCATATATCTTCATTCTCTTTGTGACGACTGGGTAGATTAATCATAAGACCACGCCTCATTTCCACGGGCTCTCTGACCGTGATTTGATATAGGGCAGAAGTCATCTTCTTTTCGTCGATACACTCCACCTACCACATAACACAAACTAGCCCACACCCCTCTTTATTTAGCCAACAGACTTCCAACCCTAGGATCTGACTAGTTTTCCCTTTTTATTTTGCCACCTTCTCCAACCCTTTTGGGCCCTTATATAATTTTTTTATACAATAAGTAAGATATCAACCCACAGATCTCCAACTGACACAATATAAACATTAGGAGTGATAGGCACATCCTCCTATCAGGCGACGCAGACTGCGAAACCACAGGAGGATCAGGTACACGTGGTATCTCACGGGGCCCTTGTTGGCGAGGCAGGGGAAGGATGGTCAGCTGCCTCTCTTGAGACAGAGGGTAAGGGCTATGATGCGGGCGACTAGGCAACTCGAAGTGTGGTGGAGATTCTCCGTAACGCCTCGCGTACCTATATAAATAATAAGTAATTTCATCGGGGTCTGGGGTATGCATGCGCCTCTCCTCCCTACACCTTCTTGCCCTCAGCCCTTCGTCCTTCTCTTCTAGTCCTTCATCATCTTCTTTCCACTCCTCCCTTTCTCTAGTCAAGTTTACAGGCTTTTCAGGCGCCTTCCCCTGTCTGCCCCCTCTTCCTCTACCAGTTCCGGTCTCACGGCCCTTAGGTGCCATATTTGTTAACTCTTAACAATTGTATTTTTAGTCCCTATCTTACAAACTGATTTGGAAAAACTATTCGACACCAACTATCCAAGTTATCGTATTCTTCTTAGAGTCTTAGTTAATTACCGACTTTTTAATAATTGTCGTTCTGCCTGGATCTTGCTTTACCCGAGTTCGCTCACTAAGGACCTCGGCTAAAAACGAGATCCCCGACAACGGCGCCACCTGTCGCGCGCGGCGGTCCCACACCCAGACGCAAAGTAAGTTTTTGTGTCGGACATCACGGTCGTGTTACGCAGGAGTTTCTTTGTCACTTTACGCAATACCAACTCCGACCGTGCGCGCGTGTTATACCTCTCGCGACTCCCTATGACATGTTAGGGATCCCGCGAGGTATAACATTACCTCCACCTGCGGGAGCTGTCACCATCCCCTAGGTGGGCGTATCCCTGCTGAGCTACTAACCCACATACGAAGGCTTTTACATGCAATCGCAGAGGTAGGTCAGCCGAGGGCGTTTTCTCAATCGCCGTAGCATAGGTATACGCGCGGTAGAACGCCTTAAGACTGACCCGTATGTCGTGCCCCGAGGTGCTCGGACCGACTATCTAATCAGGTCGACTTTCTCGGACAGTCTTCCACGCTTAGCTAACTATGATAATGACTCTACGTTTCCCTTGCTCATTCACGTGAGAATGTCAGGGTCGATCCCCTTTGTAGTCTCCTATTCTCCAAAACAGAAGCCTACACAAATGACTTTCCGAGCCCGACCAACTACGATTTCATTAACAAGTATATATATATATATATATATATATATATATATATATATATCGTCACAAACAGAATTATCCGGTAAACCGTAGGCAGAGAGAGAGAAGAGGACAACAAACGAGGGGCTGTGACAAAGTGTTTCGTCGGAGTTTCACCGACTCATCAGGAGGCTGAACCCTAATCCCCTCACTGATTACACTCTAAATGATAATCTACCTTAACCAAAATCAAAGTAGACTATATATATATATATATATATATATA
>BFEA01000086.1:2867522-2877522 GCA_003427395.1 Chara braunii
GAATGTGAGGGGGCTGAATTTCCCAAAGTTTGGCTCCCGCCAAAAATCATTTCGGGGCCTACAAATAATTAGTCTTTTTTAAATGTTTTGGTGTGATCTGTAGCATGTAGAGTACATGCCTATAAATTTGCAGGGCATTTGGCTAATCCAAAAAATATATGAAAAAGCGCCAAAGATGGCAATGTCAAAAATGTGCTCTCTCGCTCACTATTGTTTTTTTTTTCCTCTTTTCCCTTTTTCCTTTTTAATGTGTGTGTCTGTGTGGTAGTGTGTGTTTGACAGAGAGGGAGAGAGGAAGGGGGGGGGGGCAGAGAGAGGGGGGGGGAAAAGAACGAGAGGGGGGGAAAGAAAGGGAGCAAGGGGGAGACATTGAGAGAGAGAGAGAAAAGGGGAAAGGGAGGGACGGGTATAAGAGAGAGAGAGAGAGAGAGAGAGAGAGAGAGGTGAATATGTGCTTTGACAGCAATTGTTTTGCATTGCTGCGGCTCCCCGGAGCATGAGGCTGCTGCTAGTTCAGTTGCGATCCGAATTTAGCTTGCGATCCCAGTTTGGCTGCAGCAGATTACATTTGCGGCAAGAACAAGTGGTGCGACAGTCTCTGTATGACAAGACTCTCACTTGCATTTTGGAGAACAGACCGGAGAACACTCTTCTCGTTGGGTGAATTGGAATCGGTGGTCGTGTTGCAGTCCCTCCGATTACTTGGCCATGAATAGAGTGGGTCCAGCAGTTGTATCTGAATTTCTTCTCCCGTCGAGTGCTTTCTAGACATGGTCTGACGCTTGAGATCACTGTCAATGTTTTAATGATGTTTGTGAAGTGTGTGCATGATTCAATTTCTCTCTCTCTCTCTCTCTCTCTCTCTCTGTCTGTCTCTCTCTCTCTCTCTCTCTTTTGTTTCATGTTTGCCGCCTGGCTTAACTCATCGCCCACGTGCATGCGTCAATCTCAACCTCTCCAATTGCTCAAATCCGGATTCTAAATGGAGATGATTGTTGAATCTCACCCTTCTAGATTTGGATAATTATTGAATCTTTACCGTTGAGATATGGATGATTACCGGCTGGCCAGGCTCAATGAGAGCAGGTTAACGGAGGCCTAAATTTTCAGGCAATTTGTGATGTGTTATGATCCTGGCCAATTTCAAAGTGCACAATCACGAGAAAGTACAATGCCTTCCAAGTGCAAAAGAAATGAATGAACTTGAGAGGAGAGAGGAGGGAAAGAAGAAGAAGAAGAAGATGTACACCAGCAAAAGACCAATGATAATTCCCCTTCTTCTCACCAACCAACTCCTCCTTGTCTCCTGCTCTCATATGCCAACAACAAATAATAATAATAATGATGAATGGCTGAACCAGAATCAATGTCCAAATCCCTCTTCTACTGCCAGCACAACTTGGGGTCCACCATAGCCATGGCCACCCTCCTTTCTCTTCTTCATCCAGGCCGAGGCTATGGCGGACTACTAAGGGCCTTGCCCTGACGTGTAAAAGACAAGGCAAAGCAGCTATGGCCTCTTCCTCTCAGGTCGCCATGCCTGACTCTGCCCCGAAGTTTCTTGATGCCGCTCTACCCCAACGAGGGGCTTCCAGATGCAGCACCCACCAAGGTGGTAAAGATGACGTACACCATACCCCTGGTGCTTCCCTCTCTTAGTCTCCTTCCTCCTCCTCCTGCCCGAGCTCGCCAAGGTGGAGAGCTGGGCACTCCTCTTCCCCACAGCGCTGCTCTACACCACAGCTACCAATGCTCCAGCAGCATGACGCCAAACTTGCATGCAGCAAAACGAGGAGCAAATCGGGCAGCCAGCCTGTTGGACAGTCTTCCAGGCCGCACGGCCTCCAAGCAACCGGAACCTCCTCCCTTTTGGAGGGAACAATCATTGCGGGCTCTGAGATCGTCCACACAGGCCCTAGACTCAGACTCCGTGGACTGGTACCCACCTAGACCTGGTGATACATGCCATGCCCAGTTGGGCGATGTATTTAAATAGCCAAGGATCCGCAATGTGATGAAAAGGACTGAATGGACAGTGCAGTGCTATTGAATCTCAACAAGCAGTGTACATCCTGATACATACAAAAATGGCACTTTATAGCGCAGTGGAAGACTTAGATATAAGCCCTGACCTGAACGGGACTGACCTCTCTCACTTAGTACAAGGCAGCGCAGCGGAACGCTAGAATACCAATGACTAGCCCAATCAATGTCGCAATGCAGAAACAACATACATCATCCTCATCACAAGGTGTGAAGGGGGCCTGGCGCTACACACAGGAAGAATGCGCCAGGCCCAGACCATACACAGACGATGAGGAGGGGATCAGACGAAGAAGAGGGGGAATGTGGGAATGTCGTCAACACCAAGTCTTCGGTACAAGTCCCAGATAATCACTCATCAAATGTCTGAAGCCCAATGTCGAGTCTGGACCAAATGTCACCAATTCCGTTCTCCCATAGTCTGCTGATGCAGTGAAGTCAGGTATCAGCAGTGAAGTCAGCTAGCGAGAGGGTGACAGGGAGATGGTGGACTGAGAAGAGGAAGAAGAAGAACTCTCTCTCTCTCTCTCTCTCTCTCTCTCTCTCTCTCTCTCTCTCTCTCTCTCTCTCTCTNCTCTCTCTCTCTCTCTCTCTCTCTCTCTCTCTCTCTCTCTCTCTCTCTCTCTCTCTCTCTCTCTCTCTCTCTCTCTTATGTGCCAGGTACTAACCTGTGAAGATGGCGCTGTGTTGCAGGTACCTCGAAGACGAAGCTGGAGCTATAATGGCGCTGCAGATAAGTCTCCCTGGCCTCCGCCCAATCTCTCTCTCTCCAGTACTACTCTAGCTCCTACTAGCGCTCAGCGCTGAAGACTACAGCTAACGCTACTACTACTGCAGCGCTCCTCCAGAGTGCTGCTGCCGAATCCTGAAGACTACCTTTTGCCTCCTGAACTGCACGTGAAGTGCCTGCGAAGTCCCTATGAGCTACCTGCAGCCTGCAGGGCGGGCCAGTCTTATATAGTGCTGGCCGGTCCAGGAGGCTGCTCTTGCCAATGCCAAAACGTGCCAGACCTTGGTGTTGAAGCTCAAACAAAGGTTGTCTTGAAAACAGGCCCAAAATGCCCTGTGCTAAAACCCTGGTCTGGTGCCTAAGTTTCAGGGCGGGTCGATCTTATGAGGGCCTGAAAAGGGCCCTCTGTTTCAGGCTGAAAAGACTGTGGGCCTGGAGGGCCCTGTTTTAGGCTGAAACGACACAGGGCCTGCAGGCCCTTGTTTTCAGGCTTTCAGGCTGAAACGACTCAGGGCCTGTAGGCCCCTGTTTTCAGGCTTTTAGGCTGAAAACGACACAGGGCCTGTTTTCAGGTTTTTAGACTGAAAATAATACACGGCCTGAAAATGGTCCTCGTTTCAGGCGCAGGATGTGACACTTGGCCTACCACTACTGGGCCTCTAAAAATGCCAATTTTTCGTTTTCTTCTGCTCGGCCTCTGGTTCCCGACACATCTGCCGCTACTTTGAGTGGTACCGGCCTACGTACTGATTGAGTGCCTACGGGCCTACACTACCGCTACTCGAGTGTGCCCTAAGCTACGTTTTCGGCCACTTGATTGGTTTTCCCCGCTGCAACCCCAAAGACACGGTCACAGGTAAGTACCGTCCCTACGGGCCTCCCAAACAAACAAGTACCCTGGCGGGCCACACACACACTCAGGCTGACAAGCAAGTCAGGCAGGCACTCAGACCAGCAAGCACGCACGTACACAGACTTGGAAAATGCAGCAGAAGGCGCGAATCTCTGCAAGGCATTCATTCCAGCGGCTAAGCTCAGAAATCGGCAGTGTGTTCTCAGTCCGTGTTTTGGCAGGTCCTTACACATGCCCTTTATAACAAAACCCGAGAGCCATTTCAACCAAACTCGCCAGCAATTCATAGACTCTGAGTTAGAACACCTATAAAACAGCAAGGCAAAAGTGCACTTTCATGCAAATTTTGCCAACATTCCAATTTCAGAATTCTCAGCAGGGGAGTCTCCAATTCTCCAAATGAGACCAAATTTGGCTCACAGCAACCTTGAACCTAACAAAAACGGGTAAAAAATAAAAAATAAGTTCAAAAATGAAATTTATAAAAACAAAAATTTGAGCCCCAAACCCTAACTTCAGTTTTGAACCCAGGGTTCCCCGTTAACCACTTGTGAGCCCAGTTGGTACGCCTATCACCTGCTGCAAAAAAACAGACCTGAGCTCAAATTCTGATGGAATCAGATGAGTCAAAATACCTCTGAAATATGGATGTGATTCAATCTTCTAAGTTTTCTTTTTTGTATAATAATTCCTGAGACATACTTTACTGAACGTCAAGCGTCTAACGTCGTCACCTGAATACAACGTAAGATCATTATTGCTGTACCTAGACTCAAAGTTGCCCCAATGATAGTTATAATAACCAATACGTTGTATTCGGGTGAAGGCGGGTCGATCGTGCGAATGCATTTTCAGTGTATGGGCCCTCATTCCACCACTCGGCAAATGTGAAATAGTTCAAATAGACCTATTAAGTCTGACTGCATCTTTCCTTCTTCTGGCTGAAGATACACTGCGAACCATTTTAGTCCAGCCAAACCCACTTATTAGTCTCCTCGCCACTATCTTGGAATCATTGTGTTACGTAGCTCCGCGAGTCAGAAGCACGATTCACCGGAAGGGGGAGCAAGAGAGTTTGACTTAGTGAATGAATGCCCACCGTTGATATGAACAATGAATGATCTTCATCAGGCAATCCCATCAGCGGCCGCCAATCGGTCACTTTGGCGGGTGAATGGATTCACAGTGTTCAGATGAGCGGGCCACCGCAGCAGAGTGGAAACATTCCTTGTAGTCCGAGATGACACGACATTGTGCCAGGGAGCAGCAAGTCATGGGTTTGAAACCTGCTCGAGTTAGGAACGGAACATTTCCGCTCGGTTCAAAACACGAGATTTACGCAGAGCTGCAAATCATGTGATGGAAACCTGCCTGAAGGTTCCACGCAGTTGGAAACACGGCATTGTTCCTGAGAGCAGCAAGTCATGAGACCCAAACCTACTTCAGGCAGGGAAGGAACGTTCCCACTCAGTTGGAGACATGACATTGTGACGAGTCGGGCAAACATATTCTTAGTCGTCGGTTATCCTGTGAGGTATCTGGCCTCGTAACACGGCTCAGCAAACGCACAAAAGACAAAAAATATGGCGTTGTGCACTCTTTGTTTTCAGCGGAAGATTCATTCTCATTTGCACATTCGGTGAGTGGCGAGGTGAGGCCCATCACCGTCATTTGAACTGACCGGGCCCAGGTAATGTGGAGCTTAGTATTTTTAGAATCATCTGATTCAATCGCGCTCCGAACTGACTGTTGGGGGAATTTACTGCGATGAGTTATCCAACCGGTTGTGAAGTAGAGTCGAGGGGTCTGGCTGTGGGATCTGAAGGCAGAAGCTGAGGAATCGGGTTGAAGATTGAAGATCATTGACAATTCAAGACTCGGAAAAAAAAAAAAAAAAAGATTCTGAATTTCGGAATGTTGAAGTTAATGTTAAACTATAGAGAGAGACTCCGAGCTGAAAGCAAAAGCAAGCTCTGGAGTCAGACTCTGGTTATAGAGACTGAAGGTGACAACAAATCAAACCAGCCGTTGTGTGGAACCAGGCAACCGATGGAGTTGACACATTGACAAGTTCAAGGGAAGTGGAAACAACTTACGGATGCACTGGCAGTAACTGTTAAAGAACATTGGGGCCGACAACTCCTTTTTTGTTTTTTGTTTTTAATTTCGTGTCATCCTTTTGCTGGGGCCGATGCTAATCTTCATTCTCTGTATCGTTCCAATTTTATCGGATGTCACGGACTCTTGAAGTGACGAGCAGAATATACGCGACTAGATTGATGGCATACATACGCGACACTCCAGTCCAGGACTTACACGTGACCCCTAGTCTGGGACTTCTACTGGATGAATAAGTTTGAATGCGTTGTGTTCGGGGGGAAGACTCTAGTGTCATATCCCAGTTAATTAAGGATTGGAGTTTTTTTTTTTTTCCCTTTTTTTCTTTCCTTTTGTTTTCAGGATTAGAGGATTCGAGTAGCTGGGATTGAAAATCGAATAGCGGATGACGTAGTTGAGAAAAACGAGATGGGGACAATGTTCAACGTTATCGAGTTGAAAAACAAACAAAAGAAGAATAGAAATCAAAGTGATCGAGTGGAGGAATTAAGGACAGAGTCTGATGGCAAGCTCCCACTTGGAAAAAAGAGGATTGGATTCAATGCCTGAATTTCAACGCGTTTGTGGGAAGATGCAATGAATCACGATTGATCAGCTTTCTTTTTTTTTTTTTTTTTTTTTTTTTTTTTTTAACAACCTGAGGGCAAGCTAGGGGTGCTGATACGAGCAGACACCACTAACATGCACGGGGAGGGTCCATCTATTGGTGGGGAACGGCACCCGCTGGAAATCAGGTCCAGCGTCCCTCAACAATTATAGCCAGGTGATCCGTATTCCACCCGGTCTTGTCCCTATGCCACGTGTTGATCCCCCAAAATACGTATGTAATCACCCAAAGCAACACTCTGGCACAGTCATCTGAGGAACAGCATTGATTGCCCACGAGCAAGGGGATTAACTGCTCCGCGTGTTTTAAAACAAAACTCCTGTTCCGAACCCTCATTGTCCGCTTACCAAAACATTCGCAGGACAGCGAGAGGGAGAGGTAATCAGAGCAGGAAGTTTGGTTAACTTATTATGGCAAATCCCGAAAATATCAAGAAGTTATTTTGCTCAAGATTGTCCGGGGGTCGCCATATCCCCCCACGATCCTCATGATCAGCGATTTACGTCACAAAGAGGAGGGGCCATTCCTTTGTAATCTAACGCTTGATCATCTCCCAGCTTCGAAGCCCCCATCAAGACCTAACACCCTCTCACACAATTTAGGGGGGAGGGGTATTCGGAGAGGGGAGATTCGGTTTACCCTAACGAAATTATGTAATAGCACCACGAACCCCCACTGAAATTTCACATGTCTCGCGGCAGGAGGTCAAAATCCCATGGTCACACCTTACCTACCACGTGAGTAAACAAGATTCACAAAACGCATCAGGTTACGTAGCAGCCCCGGCCAGATCAATTGATACACGAGGCCGCCCCCTACCAACCAGTCCCCCTGCTGACCAGCAAAATCGATGGAACTGAAATTTCAGATTACACTATCACGCTACCGAGCAGCAGACGATCTCTCCATCTCACCTAATCAGGTATATGACAAAACCTTTGTAAAAGCCGCAAGGGGGTCCAGATTGCCAATATTACTCAGAAAACAAAGAGCGATAAAAACACGCTCCCGCTGTCATGCATACCCTGAGGCGCCGCTTCAATCATCCATTCTCTCTACCACCCCTCCGTAGAGACTCTACCCCTCTCTGTAACCCTCCCCCCTGATCCCACCTGGATCCCATGAAAGAGGCGGCACGCTATTCCGCGAAGTCGATGAGCCCCAGATCATCATCAGCATGCCCAAAGACAACCATCCCCCAACGAACTCGCCTTCCCCAAATCCAGCAAAGGGCTTACCCCCCTCACGGTCGATGCAGTCACCTGCGTTGCCAACACCCTGGGCGTGCGGGAAACATGCACAAGGCTCACCTTCTTCGCTGGTGTTATAGTACTTATCAGTGTTGTTGTCGTTGCTGCGATCGTCACCACCGATGTTATTGTTGCTGCCATCTGCGCTCATATTGTCCTTACTAATTTGGTTGTTGTTGACGACGCCAACAAAAGCAACGTCACCAACATAACGATAATCGCTGCTTTTGTCATTGTTATCGTTGTTGTTGCTGTTGTTGTTGTCGTTGTTGTTGTTGTTGTTGTTATCATTGTTGTTGTTGTTGTAGTTGTTGTGGTGGACAGCACCACAGATGAGATCGACAGTGTCTTTGCTGGCATTAATGTTGTTGAGAAGAGCGGTAGTGCACATACGCTCGTCATTATCCCTACTATCGATGTCGCCGTCGTCGTCAGCAACGGAGTTGATGTCATCCTCGTAGCATCGTTCTTCCAGCTCAGCACAAAGATCTTGCCCCTCCTCAAGATCTGCTTAGCAGCTCCGCATCAAGCTGCCCAATCGTGGTCCATCTATGAGCGCAGTAAGACGAGGGGGCGGCCTCTCCTCCAGTCCCCATGCTGTCTCCAGTAGCGTCTCCCGCACACTCCGGATCCACGGGATTGATGGCACCATCGTTTCTGCAGACACTGCTTTCAACTTCCCCACTTCGCTGCACACCCGTTCTCTGCTCACTTGAACGATGGCAAGCCACTCATCGGCCGCCAACTCGCCCAACCTCACCATTGTAGATATCAGAAGCCGCACCACTATCACTAACTATCGACAAATCCACAGCTGGCGTCACCCCTGCCCGTGCGTCACGGAATACGATTCCAATCGCAGTCGCCACGTGGCAGCCAAGCCACCACCCACGTCTGCAGGGCGCACATGCAGGCCCAACGGTCGAAGGACTCCCTCCCTCCGGCGCTAGTCTAGCCGGCAGACCGAGCCTTTCCGGCCTGGCGGCATCAGAGCGCTAGCGTTAGCGCGGCCTCCAGGTTCTGATCTGATTCATTTGTTCTGAGCTTCCAGCTTTCTCCTTTTCTTTTTCCTGCTTCATTTCTGCCCTCCCTCCATCTGTTGCTGCACTGCTGCGCCTTCTGGCAAATGGGCCACCCTCGCCTGCAACACACAAAAATCCCATGCACTAGAACAACCTGGGCAGACCTAACACTTGCGGGTCGGTGCAAAAAAACATTTAGATTCCGACACTTAATCTAATCCACTTTGCTAGTGGATGACCTCACCCCTAGAGACGAACGACGAAGTGTCAGTGATCTAGGGCCTCGCTCCATTGCACAACACTGGGCATGCATTTGGATGCTCTCTGTGGATTGGGTCCATTTGGACGAGTACGCCATTCTGAATGTACCTAATCAAGAAATCGTCCAAATGCTATAAAGTAATGTAGTGGAGAGAGGCCCCTATTCTATATTCTATCTGGGAGGTGTGGAAGTAACTCCGGGCTTATCAAACTCCGAGCGGCCTTGCTGAATGTCAAGCCTCTCATTGATTATGAGGTCGGATACTTGGACTCATGCAGTGCCGCGCATTTGATTGGGAGCAGAAGGTGTTACCTCTCTGCACATCTCCTGTGGCGAGTGGTCGTACGACCCCTCTGACAAGTGGTCGCTCAGCCCCTGCAACAATCAGTAGCACAAACCCAAATTCAGCAGGGAGTGCTTGCTCTACGCCAACCTCCGCTGGTCACCCAAGCCCAACCTCCGCCCAAGCTGCCAATGTTGGTCGCACGAGCAAGGCCTTGGCAACTGCTGGTTACACAACCCCAACCCCAACGATGAGCGGTCGCAAAACCTACACCCCACCCCGAGCAGTTGCACAACCTCAACCCCCCCGATGAGCAGTCACACAATGCCCACCCCACCCGGAAGCGTTCGCACAACCTCGATTTCAGCCATAATTGGTTGCAGAACTGAGTTGACCGGGATGACTAGTCGCATGTCGACAGCAACGTATACCAGCCGGTCAATAATTGCAACTCGAAGTGGTTGCACAACTCCTCACGCATGTCACTCAGCCCTGTTGACGACCGCTCTGACGCGGCCGCCCCCCTGACCCCGAATGGAAAAATGGTCCCCAACCTGGTTTCGTTGCGACCTTCAACCTCCTCTCACCTATCAACAAATGCTTCCGGTTTGAAGTTCACGGCACTCCCCGAGAAGAAATCATTAACCATCAATATGAATTCATCTAATTAGTAAGTCAATCCACGAGACGCGTTGAAGCTATCAGTGACCAAATCAATCCAACTCAGCTGGCTAGGTCTTGGCCGATTTCTTATGAATCTTCCGGAGCTCCATGTGTGGAACGACCTGATTGAGCGGGTAGAGAGCCTAGATAGGCTCGCATATCTTTGAAA
>BFEA01000086.1:2882522-2897859 GCA_003427395.1 Chara braunii
GTTCAGTAGTTTATATGAATTTATTCTCCCGTCGAGTACTTACTTGATGTGGTCTGACACTTTTACATCACTCTCAATGATCTGACAACATTCGCGGATTGTGTGCATGATCCAATCTCTCTCTCTCTCTCTCTCTCTCTCTCTCTCTCTCTCTCTCTCTCTCCCTCCTATTTAATGTCTGTCGGCCGAGTTAACTCGTCGCGTGCATGCAAGAATCCATCATTGAAATTATACTTCTAAATTTGGATGATCGTCAAAACCTAACCTTCTAGATTTGGATTATTATTGAATCTCAACCTTCAAAATATAGACGATAACCCACTAGCCTAGCTCATTTGGTACACCTATCACCTAGTGCAAACAAATGGACGCGAGTTCGAATTCCGATGGAATGAGATGAATTAAAATACTTATGAAATATGAATTTGATTCAATCTTTTAATTTTAATCATATAATATAATGTCTCAAACTTTACCGAACGTCAAGATATTCCCCTTTTTCACCCAAATACAATGTACTGTCATTATTGTTGTACCTAGACTCAAGTTTGTCATAAATACGACTTCAATAACTGTATATTGTATTCTGGTGAAGACGGGCAGTGTTGTAACTTCACAGTGATCGATCCCACTGATCCATTTTCAGTGTATAGGGTATCTTTCCACCACTTGGCAAATGTAAAATCTTTCTCCCTTCGGGTTCAAAGTGTACCTAGAACCATTTTATATTCACGAATGTAATGTTCCACCTTTTAACAGGAGATTCAGTCTTGCTATTTTACACATATTTCAAGTAGGTGAGTAGTGCAGCTAAGCCTACTTATTAATATTTTCGCCACTTTCTGATTATAATTATGTTAAGCTGCTCGATGATTCAGGAGCGGCACGAGTTAATCAGAAGGGGGAGCGAGAGAGTTTGACTTGGTTAATGAATGTCTGACGTTGAAAAATAGACAATTAATGATCTTCATCAAACAATTTCATCCACGGTTGCCAATCAGTCTCGTTGGCGGGTGAATGGATTCATTGCGTTTAAATTAACGGAGTCAACGGACCACATCAACTGAGTGGAAACATTCCTATCTGAGATTATACGACATTGTGGCAGAGAGCAACAAGTCATGGGATAAAAATCTGCTTGAGTGGCACAAGAATGTTTCCGCTGTCGGGGCGAATACCCTTACAAGGGTATCCGCCCTGGTTTTTGCAAGTGACAGAAAATAAGTTTAATTTACAGTTTGAATATACCGTGCGAGCCGCCGCTGTCTTCGTTATTTATGTGGCTGATGGTTGACTAGAATAAAGAGTGTGTGGGCGCGCAGGCTAGAGGCGCGCTTGATCTTTTTTATTGTTGATGATTGAAGGGTCGGCGTGATCGCCGGCCAAAACTTTTTTCTTTCTTTTTTTTGATTAAATAGGGATTAAAAAGATTACGTCTTGTTGATGGATGTGCTTGCCTGTGACCTGTGCGTACGTGCGGAGAACGACGTTGACAACAAAGAGGCCTTGTAGTGTTTTCGGTAGACCCGCGCGCCGCGTGGTGTCCGTTTATTTAGGCATTCGTCAGAGTGAGACCCAGACTTGGGCCTGGCACTATTAGTTACGGCGTCGGATTTTCATCAGAGATATTCAGGGATTGAGACCGGGCGGCGACGACACAGGATATCAGAATAGCGCGAGGGGACCGACGGGTTGAGGGCTCGACGGGGCTATCCCCCTTTGGTTTTGCCGTTTGCGGCGTCAGGGCAGTGCTAGCGGGTTATTTTCCCTCGACATATTCGGACGGTTGAAGTTTTTTAAATATTTTATTACTCGTCGTCGTACTCTCATTACTTTTTATGTTTCGGCGTGCCGTTGACTTGGATGCGAAGTCAGACTTAGTGGCCGCCACGACAGTCGAGGACTTGAGTGTGCGCCCCGTTCAACGGGTCGGCGTGTTCGGGGTACTGGTAAAAGTCCCCCATTACGTCGTGGTTGAGGGCCACGGCGCGGTCCAAAGAAGTTCAACGGGCATGCGAGTCAGTGGACGATTGGCCCACAAGGCGGAAGGGACCTAGCTAGGACGGGCCCATTTCAGGCGCCCAGCCTGCCGCCCACGATCTGTGTGTGTGCGGGCCCGTTGAGGCCCGTAAGAGGTAAGCACGGCCCAGGGCACTGTGGGAGCCGCTATTGCGGATGCTGGCAAGGAACCCGCCCGACACCTCCGGGCGAAGGTTCTACTACGACCAACAGCAACACCGGGACCGGGACATCTAGGCCTGCCTTAGGCTTGCAGCAGGCCACGCCCTTGATTCCACGACCGTTTGTCTGTGCAGGAATCTGCATCTTAGGGGCACAAGGTGGTGCTGGACTACTCCAAAGCGGGGCAGGACCAGCGTGGCGAAAGCCGATAGCGATGCTGAGTGCGTGTCATCTGTTGACCTCGGGCATAAGGGCGAAATTTGGACTGCCTGATAGTGAAAACCCGTGGAAGTTTTCTGTCGGGCACCGCGGTCACCAGGCAAGCCACTGGGCGAGGCGTTGCTCGATAGAGGGAGGAGCGGAGTGTCCGGGACCGTCGGGCAATCGGGCCGGGTCACTAAGGCCTACCGGGCGCTGCGTTAGCAGCAGCAGGCGGCCACGGGCTCTAGGCAGACGAGACGAGCGCTAGCTCAGCCAGGCAAGGCAGAGCAGCGCTGGGCGCTGAAGCAGGGTAACGAGGCGGGGTGAAGACAAAAGAGAAAGGCAGAGTAGCAAGGAGGGAAGCTGAATCCGGACAAGTTGCGCGCCAAGGTGCGTTTAGCATGTAGATGGCGAGCAGGCCAAGGCCGGAGCTAAGTGGAGAGAGGAGGATGATAGGGAGGTAGGCTGGCCTGCGGACTAAGCATGCGAAGATAGACAACAAGGAGACTGGTGACGGGCAACAAGAAGAGAGAGAAAGGGCGGTGGAAAAAGGGGGATGAATTGGGACGGGAATGCGCGTTGGGTGCATGCGTGACGAGGTAGAAGATGGCGGAAAGCGAGATACAACAGAAAGAAGGACAGCGCATGGGGTCCTCAGCAGAAACAGGCAAGGGGGGAGTCGAAATGGGGGTTTTAGAGTAGGGCGAATACGTTAGTAATGTTAGTTTTAGCGTTAGACTAATAGAATAAGAGCTGTTAGAAAAATAGTGTGTGGGGAGCTATGGCGGGAAGGAGAAGAAGGAGGGGCGAGGGTTGAAGTCGTCCAGCCCACCCGATCCTTAACGGATTCGGGTAGGGGAAGATGCAAATCTGGGGTTTGCAGGTCGGGCGAGTGTGATGGTAATGTTAGTTTTAGTAATAAGTCATTAGGATTAGAGGTTGATAGAAAAGATGGTGCGCGAAGGTGGAGAAGAAACGGGGAGAGGACAATGAATCCCGCCCGTTTCTTGATGAAAACGGGTGAGAGAAAGTGTTAGTTCAATGTTTTTAGGTAGGGCGAATCCAACTCTAGTGTTAGGATTAGTAGAGGGTTGGCAGATTGAGAGATAGAAAAGAGAGCAGTTGCGCGACGGTGACCAGGGGGGGGGGCGATTGTAGGAGCCTTATAGTAGAATGCACCTATTCGCGTTTTTGTGGAAGATTCATTTTGGATATTTTCTTTATTGTTTTTTCTTTTTTGATTTTTGTTTTGCCCGTTTTTTTTATGGGCGCTGAAGGAGTGTTTTCCGTCATTCTCGTACGGCCGTCCGGGATAATACTCTTTTGTCACCCTCGGTCCACCGTTCGACTGCAGCAAATAGGCGCAACCGTTTCGCTCTCGGGTAGTCGCCATGCTCCCCGTGTTGGCGCACTACCCCCTTGCTCACTGTGGGGTGAACCTGGCCAAAGGTAAGACCAAGTGTTTGATCGATGGAACTCGCGTAGAGAGAGAGAGAGAGAGAGAGAGAGAGAGAGAGAGAGAGAGAGAGAGAGAGGCTACTTACCTGAGTAGAGAAGGAGACGGGTCCGGGAGCCTGCCACCCATCAAGTCTGGCACATATGAGATAGGGGCCGGTCGAGCGGAGTGTCTGTGCTGCCTCTAGCTGGTGACGGATGTCTGTCGGGGTGACTCCCTGACTCAGTACGTGGTGGGAGCCTACAGTATGAGGTGTTCAAATCGTGATGTAAGCAGGTGATATGCTACCTTGCTCCGTGTTGGATGTGCGGACTGTGTCGTCTGTGCTCGGCCACTGCCCTGCTGCCGGTGTCCTACTTGCTTCGCAGGGGTTCGTTGCAGGTTGATATGTTCGTCGTGCCGTGTGACCGTGTTGTTGGTGTCGCCTTGCGCTTCGCTGTTTCGCTGCCGTACTGCTCAGCCGCTGGCAGTGCCTTCCGTGTTGGCCGCTTGTGTGCCCTGCAGTATTGTTGCCTTGTCTTGGAAGGCAAGCGGTAGTTTCAGGCAAAGAGTGTACGCTATGGACTGAGCGTGGGGCACGGACGAGGCCGGACTTTGGTCCGCAGGTAAGTGGTATCGCTGATTAGAATCGGTACGAACAATATTGTGGCTTGTTGCGTGGCCGGGGAGAAGTTGCAGCTGCCGCCTGCCCATGCTAATTCATAACTTAGCTTTTAGCTGGTGAGTTGGGCACGCTGTTGTGTATGGTTAGATATTCGCAGGGCACGCGGCTGTTGCACTTAATACAGTGACAACGCACCGTAATCACGTCGAAGTGCGTGGTACTCCTCGATTGAGACACAGGTGTGTGCTCTATACGAATTTGGTCCGCTTAGGCTGCGCAGTCAGCTTGCTCATAAGGGAATGTGAAGGTATTGAAGGGGTAATTGCTGCAAATTGAAGGGTCGACGGGTGGTCAGCGCTCAGCAGTTGGCTTCGTTTTTATCAACGGATGTACGTTTTGGCCATCATTGCGGGGCCCTCAGGCGCAGGAAGACAACAAGGCCCTCTTCTGGGAGTTGAGTCAGTCCCCCTCCTGTATCTCGAGCGTCTGAAATCTTTCATTCTCCCCCTCTTACTCTAAGTCTAGTCTAGTTCTGAGAGGAAGGCGGCAGGCAGGATTGCAACCCGTAGGACCGCAGGAAGATGGTGTGGGGAGTTAGCCCACCATTTGCGGGAGCTCTGCCGGAACTCAGGAGGAGTTCTGGAGGCAGGGAATTGAAAGATAACCATTGTTTTCCCCTCTATAAACCCAGTTATAACCCCTATCTGTACCACCCATTGCATCTTTGACTGAAAATATGGTGTGCAGCCCTACTCTGATTTTTGTTTGACTTTCAGGACACTGAATCATACGAAATAAAAGAAGGCTTGAAGAATTTCAGTTTCATTTTTGATTGACTGAAAGCAGATTGTGAGAAGAAATTGCATCTGGGGAAGGGCAGGATGGGAAGACAATTTGCCTGAGGTTTGACTAGGTCATTAAGGCTGGGAGGTCCCCATAAGTTTGGGGAGACCCAGTGCCTTGTTTTATTTTGGATTGTGTGGAGCGTCATACCATTCTATAAGTTTAGGTGGTCTGATTGCTCTGGAGACTGGGAAGTCCCCATAAGTTTGGGGAGACCTAGTGATGTGAGATTGCCTTGAGGACCAGACTGTTCTTTAAGTTTAGGTGGTCTGGTTGGTCTGACTTGCGAGGGTTGTTTGTGATTGACTTCTTTAGGAGCCAAGTGCGTTCTGTAAGTTCAGGTGCCTTGACTGCCTTGTTTATTTTGGGTTTCTTCTGTTTATTTGGTTCTGAATGAAGAGATCTGAGCCGTTCTATAAGTTTAGGTGGCTCGACCTCTTCTTGCTTTATTTTGAGAAAATGAACTTCACAAAGGGCAGACCGTTCTGTAAGTTCAGGTGGTCTAGCCCGATGCCACGCACAGATTGGATCAGAGAGAAACGAATCAGGCAGAGAGTCAGACTGTTCTGTAAGTTCAGGTGATCTGACTCAAAGCCCGCACATGTTGGAACCCAAAGGTTATGAAATGACTATATTTTATTACTATTCTATCTATGAACGAGCTAATCAGACTGTTCTATAAGTAGGTAGTCTGATTATAGCCTATCACAACCTGAAGAGAGTATAATTAAGAATATGACTAAAGGTAACTTGGGCCGACTGAGCATTGTTTCTAAGATGAATGACTGAACCCTACGCCCACTTTGAAGATTAATAGAGGTATATACAATTTGGCTATGTAAACAGTTCAGGGCGACTAGAATGACCTAGCCATATGCCCAAAGAAGAGAAAAGTTGTTGTGCCCTGTGTTTGTGTATACTTTGGATAAGTTGGGCTCATTCCATAAGTTTGGGTGGCCTGACTTTAGGTCTGGCTAGGGTAAGGTTCATTCCATAAGTTTGGGTGTCCTGACCTTATGCCTTATGTAAGTTCGGTTAAAGGGGTTAAATCATTGAAAGATCATGAACTATTGTTTGTTCAGATGAACTTGGGATGGTGGGAATACTTACCTTTGTGGTTTGGCATTGCATGTGACTGAGTAAGGCTACTACATAGTCTGAGTTTCAGTTTGAAAGGTAGTTGCTTTAGTTGCTCGCCACGTGCTAGAGCGATAAGAGTTAGTTCAATTTCTGCATTTTCTGAGCTAACTTTATTTTATTTTTAGGTCAATTCTTGCATTTTCTGGGATCTTTTGTTGTACTCGGCTTTGTATAAATTTTGGTTAGCTACTTTCTCTATGGGAAGCGCTGCCAAAATTTCTACAAATTCAAGGAGTTCGTCAAAATTTTGACTTTTCAAAATTCAATTTGTCTAATTTACATATATGGCTTAGTAGAAATCTGAGAAGTCTCCTTTTCTAAAGGGAGTGCTGCCCAAATTTTTGCTAATTCAGGGAGTTGGACAAAATTGGACTTTGGAAAGTTAAAGACTATTTCTATTTCATATTCGGGCTGATATAAATTTTGGAAAGACACTTTTCCTACGGGAAACGCTGCCGAAATTTTCTTAGTTTAAAAGAGATATATTATATTTTGACAGATGACAATTCTGGTGACCCACTCTGTGTAGGGGAGATTATGTCAGGGTCTACCTTTGCTTTGGGCACTTCGTAGCGGTAGATTCAGGCTTAGTCAGTTAGGAAGATTTTGAGTAAGATCGTGATATGGGGATTATTCTCCAAGGACTTATAGGTTTAGCCTGGGATTGATTTGTCTTGTGCTACATGTCTTTTTGACCGTCTGATTCGAGATTTGGACTAGTTTCAGCTTGATCCTACGAGGATCATCTTTTGTTATCACTGATAACATGTCGGTTGCCGATTCAACTCCAGTCCACTCTTGTCACTCAACCTAAAGGCTTTAGCCATGTGGTTTGAATTGTTTCATTGTGTTTTTACCTTGACTTTATTGAATGACCATTTAACAAAGATACTGAGTATTTTATTGCTGGGAAGGTACACTAAGGTTGCGGTTTGTATGGCTAAAGCGAGGGGTATGAGTGCAGGGAATGGTTGAAGTTGACCCCGTGTAGTGCGTGGACTTTTGTTGGATCTTTAATGTGATTGTAGATATATTTGTGGTTCGGATTCTGGATGTGACTGCTTGCGATTACATACATATATGGCTGAGGGGAACCCTACTGTGACTGTGAGAAGTGATCGTCCTATATTAATAACCCTTTATATATGTGTGTATATATATGTCTTGAGTGTTTCGTGCGGCCTACTGTGACCGTGCGTAAGGGTTGAACAAATTATGTCTTCGAGGGGGACGAGACTCCCCCTTATCCTTTGCTTTTTAGAGAGTTTTCATAGTTGGACGTTGTCGTCTGTGACAATCATCAAAGTCAAACCCCTTGACTTATCTCCAGACTCTAGATGATGGAGTCAGGTCTCCAGGGCCATAAGAGACGATTGCCACCGCAGGCATGAACCTGTGTGCCACCCACTCTCCGCAGGGTGCAGCAGAGGGTGTGGTTCTCAACCGCACTTGGCGGTTGTCCAGCGTGGAGAGATTAACCCTCAAGGCGTGTGTCAGCCGACACTTGAGTGTCGAACGCGATCCTCGAGATTAACGAGGATCGCATGAGTATGGGTACTACATAGTACGCTATCACTGCGACTGCTTGCATATGAGTGCATTGCTAGTCGATATGAGTTAGCCCAGCGTCCGCGCGATTTTATACAAAGTCTCGTGCGCGACGCTTGTCCGATTTCCGTGTCGGAAGGTTATGGGATGGCTACTAAGGGACTGGGAGCGTTGTCGCGTCGTTTCAATGTGCGTGTGTGTGTGTTTTATTTTTGTGTTCGTAGAGTGGTGTGCGCGTGGTGAGTGGGATACGTCCTAGTCGACCGACGTCGGGCCGCGCTTGGGACTTCAGCCCCCCAAGTCGACGGTTCGCGTGCGGGTCCGATAGAGGCGTATTACCGCGCGTACCCCCTATGCTACAACGAACGAGAAACGCTCTCGGCTGGTCCACCTCTGCGATTGCAACTGATCAACTTTCGTACTGTAGACTGGTAACTCGGTGGGGATACGCCCACCGAAGGGAGGTGACAACTCCCGTAAGGTGGAGGTAAGTCGTGCCTCGCGTAGGCCCTATCCTGTCGTTGGAGCTCGCGGGAGGTATGGCTGGCGCACTCGGTTGGAGCGGCTTGCGAAAGCTCCATGTATATATCGCGACGATGATTTAGACCAACTCCTGCGTGACGCGGCCGGGAGGGTCCCGCGCTGCCTTGTGCGGTGCTGGACCAATGCGCTCGACAGGTGGTGCCGTTGCCGGGGATAACGGTTGCCTACCGTTGTCCCTGGTGGAACGACATCCGGGTATGAGATTGTGGAAACTAGGCAAAATGAGAAGTTTTGGTTGAACTCCTTATGGTTAATCGATTGATGATATTGGATGGAGACAAGGTGAGGGTTGATTGTGTGAAATGGTTGTGGCTAGTGCAGTGACGGTGGCGCAAGGAGGATAAACGTTTTGACTATGCGATCACGTACTCTGACTAGCATGGCAGTAGATAGAGTTGATACTCTCTTCTGACTTTAGAAGTTATGAGTTTTTGGACGAGGCCTTATATGGTTGATATGACTAAGGTGAGATGCGGTGGTATCAACATGACTAAGCATGTTGTTGTGGGAGTTAGCCTCATAAGGTACCCATTATGGCTAAGGAGAGCTACCTGAGTGGTCAAGAGAGTAATGGGGTACTTTGGCTTTAGGGCGAGGCAGAGGTTGAGTAAAGAGGCCTACTACGTTAGAAGTCATCGAGGGACTCCGAGAAGAGTTAGGCTAAGGAGGCCAAAAACTTTATGAATCTGACTATGGGATTCTTGAGTCTGGGTTCTAAGTAGGTTGATCAGATTATATAGCTATGAAAGTGTGAGGTCTGCCACGCGCAAGGTGTTTGGGTTGGGCAGGTAAAGCAGTAGATGGGTGTAGTGAGCACCGCACTAGGACCGCAATAGAAAGGACTATGGGAAGTAGTAGATTTGCATGGCACCCTCGTTCATGAAAGAGGATATCTGATCCTAGAGGTAGTCGGAGTAACAGTTAAGGAGCTAACACCGAGACTATTTTGCTTACCTTTGATGGGGCAATGAGTTGTTATTGATGTTAGACTTTCGCATGAACCGTTCCAGGTTTGGACCATCCACGTGAATCTATGAATTGGAACTAAGGACGTGAGACTAACTGTCTAAGGGCATTTCTATTTGAATTATATGTTGAACTCATCCATATATGTAAGGTTTAATGTAAGCAAGCGTGCCTAATGCCTGGTTATGTGAGGACTGTGCGCTTGATGTTATATTATTTCAACGATCATACTTTTCAGGAATATTTATATGGGCCATATGTTTGAGGTATGTATTTGAGTTATTGATCTGTAAGGATCTATATGAGTGTCTCAAGTCGGTTTATTGATTTATGATTGCCTGTTAAGATTTGTATGTTTGGATTGCTCATCAAAAAAGGGTAGGGATATTATGCAGAATCCACATTTTATGTGGATTCAGAGGTGAATGGAGTGACCGCCTCTTGGGATAAGTACTTTCCAGGAAGTGGTCAATGTGTAAGGTCTACCCTAAGGAAGGTTGCAATCCTATGTTATGGTTCCCCTAAGAGATGACTTAGAAGAAGTTATAATCTTGTTTTGTAGGTAGTAGTGAGACCCACGCCGGAACTATGTTCTTGGTCCATAGTGGGGTGTTGTTGTTGTATCGTTGGTGATAAAATGACTACACTACTACTGAAAAGGAAGGAAGTATTTGAGTCTTGTTAGACCTTGGCCTATGAGGGAAGCAGCTACTACATGCTGCAAAAAGGTAATGGGTGAATCCCCAACTGTTTTTGCACCAAGTAGATTCACCAACATAGGACAGGATAGCGCACCCCGAAGTGTGTATGGTGAGGTTGGTTGCTTTGTAGGCAAGGGTCTGCAAGGAACGAATGCTGGAATCAGAGGGAGAAGCAGTGAGGTTTGATCCTTTAGTAGGACTCGGGGATTTAAGATGCTATCCTTTCTGAGAAGGATTACACTACTCGTCGCCACAGTATACTTCTGTCAAAGCCGGGGGAGTAAAGTGTGGTACTCTCGCAAGAATTATGTCTGAGAGTATTAGCTGTTGGCAAGCATATCTCTGATCATAGTATGCCTATCATATATTATGCCTGTTGATATAGGTCTGTCGTTATGAGATATTTGTATATGTTTGAGTAGCTGACTAGCTTATGTATGATGTGTTTGGTTACGATGGTTATTATTGATGTCAGTTATTATGGTAGTATAACGTTTTTCATGAGTATTATGATTATGATCTTTTTAATATCTGCGAAGGCATTATTTGCCGTGATATAGTTCCATTATTATTTTCTCTAAGTTGGGTGGTCGTAAACGTTGGAAAGGATGAATTCTGGTGAAAGATGATCTGAAGCTGAGACTTCAGGGGTAGGGATGTTAGAACGAGATTATCAGTGTGATAACGGAAGGCGTATGTTGGATGTATTCCTGTGATGGGCATAACCCAGACCAGAGCGAAGGCAACTAAGGATGCCTTATGCAAAGGAAGATCCTAACATGACCTTGCCCGTTAGAAAAGCAGATGGACTCGAGGTATCCCTGCCAAGGAGAGTCAAGGAAGGAGAGTATGTCTCTTCCTGGTGGCGCACATTGATAGACAGGGGTACCTTCATCTGGATCGAGTCCGACTTTGATGGTGATGAAGATTGCGCGATCGTAAGCGTAACCCTGTATGCATCTTCCTCATTCTGGGTCAAGCATTAGGTTGAGTTGACGCTTGGGCACGAGAGCATGTTTGCGAGGCTATTGAGAATGGCTGAGGGAACTGCGACAAAATGGGCAGAAAAAAGGGTCCATGAAGGGGAAGAGCGAGTGGTGACTCGTGTAGAAGTCAAGCGTGCCGAGGAATTTGGGCTTCCTTCTGCCCCATTGCGAGTCGTCCTGCCTGAATTTCTGGTAGGGAAGTGTTTCAGGGGACAGGAGAGAGTAAAAGCCGCTGCAGAAGCCGCTGTGAAGGCACGCGAATGGGGGTTTATGCGATACACGTGTGAATTGATATATGGTCCGTATCTGGATCAGAGGTTTTTGCCTGGTAGCCAAGGACTCAGGAGCGTGGCCAATGTGGTTGATGTTTATGTAAGCTCCCAGGATCCCGATGGGGAGGCTGTAGACTGGGATGAGGTTCGTGCAGCAGCCGACTGGTAGCCCTTGTATCCTGCTGGAGTATGTCTCTTATGGACTTGAACATATAAATGGATATGGGAGCCAGGATGGCAGGCCAATCAGTTGTGTAAACTGAGCCCCTATGTGTTAGTCGGCAAGATGTATCAGATGAGTTGCGAGGCATGTACATATGTATTCTGGTGTGTGAGGTGTATATAACGGATCCTGAGAGGCTCCAAGTTAGCCCGGATAGGCTTTTTCCTTAGGCCAGGTGTCTAAAGCCATGGGTAGGTCGGTTAGGACGCGAGGGGGAGCCTCACCTATGATACGAGTACGGGGGTCAGTAACATTGGTAGCCTCGTTTACTGTCTACCTACGACTGGCCCCGAGGGCTCTGCCTATGTGGGATGTATATTGTTTATAAAACCCTCTAGCTAAAGTTAGGGCCATATTGTATAAAAGGGAAGAGGGTTGGTGTGAGACGGGTAGTAATCAATTTTAGGATTATAGTACTGTACTTTCTCTACAGCATTGTACAACTGTACTTTCTCTACATCATTAGAGTACGATACTTTCTCTACAAAAATTAACACTGTATTTTTTCAAGAGCATTGTAGCACTACAACATTATATAACTATAATTTTTCTACAACATTATAGTACTATACTTTCTCTACAAGATTATAGTACTGTACTTTCTCTACAGCATTGTACAACTGTACTTTCTCTACAGCATTAGAGTACGATACTTTCTCTACAGGATTATAGTAATGTACTTTCTCGAGAGCATTGTAGCACCACAATATTATGAAACTATAATTTTTCTACAGCATTACAGTACTATACTTTCTCTACAACATTTTAGAACTGTACTTTCTCTACAGTATTCTAGTACTATACTTTCTCTACAACATTTTAGATTTGTACTTTCTCTACAACATTGGAGTACACTGTACTTTCTCAAGAGCATTGTATTACTACAACATAAAAAACTTTAATTTCAATACAATATTTTAACATTAAACTTTCTCAAGAGAATTAAAGCACTGTACTTTCTCTGCAACGGTAGAGTACTATACTTTCTCTACAACATTTTAGAACTATACTTTCTCTACAACATTATAGTACTATACTTTCTCTACATGCAGATAACAAATTACGCTCACACAGAGTAGGCAGAGCATTGGGGTGCTGATAAATATACCTTGACGTCCTGTTGGCTCGTCCTTTTCAGTCTGGCATCGAATTTTTTATCCAAGATTACCATCCTCGCACGCCTTAAAACAAACTGTGCCTTTTGCTTCCCCAACTTCACCCACACTAGTGCGAGATCCTCAATACTTTCCTTGGAAGCCGCAAAGTAAATTACCTCCCTAAATGACTTGTATTTTTCTTTTTCTGGCATTTGAATGAAAAGCTCGACACCTGTGGCAACCAACGTGATTGTCCACATGCAAGCGAAGAAGTTCATTGACTGCTTGACCTTCCTTAGAAATTGTTCAACGTCTGGACCTCTTCGCTGCTCTGCCTCCTTGGTCTCCTCGTCCTCTTCCATTTCTTCCTCAAAAACTTCATTTCCTCGAAGACTTCCTCTTCCTCGTCTTCGTCTAGTTCTTCCTCTTCTCCTTCCTCTTCAACGTCTTGCTCACTCCCCTCTTCTGCATCCTCCATTTCTTCCTCCATCTCCTCAAAGCATTCTTTTGCCTCCACGTCGGCCTTTTCTTTGTCGTACTGCTTGCGAGAATGGTCTAACTCTTCGTAAGGTTCAAGACCTTGCAAGGTGCGCGGCCTGGTCACAGGGGCACCCTGGCAGCGCCTTCCGGAACTCGTCGAGGCCCCAACCATCTTCAAATTACCCTTCACTTTTACCATTTTGGAGATATTAGAATCTGCAAAAGCCATAATTCTATGTTAGTGTCATTTTACACACAATATACACAAGGAAAATGCTCAGGTGAAACAACGACAAAGCAACGAAGTACATAGTGTCTAAGAGTCCGCAAGTAGTACTTCGAGCATTATAGAACTATATTCTCTACAAACAGGATAATAACAGCACAGACATCCTAAATGGCTTCCCGAAAGCAATTCAGGCAGTAAGCAGTTGGGCTAGCAAAACATCCCGGATAGAAGGCAAGGAAAGGAAAGTGAGATAAAAGGTGTTAGAAGCGGTAGTAGAAACAACAAAATTCAATAATAAACAATCGTGGAGAACACATGTACGAACAACTATTAACAAAAGCAAGAGAAAAACTCAGCAGATGGACAGTAACAGAGCTACCCTTGTCGTTTTGCTCAGAGAGAGTGTCGGCGGCTTGTGCGGGGTGCTCCGTGCAGCCCGTTGAGACTGCAGGCGTCTGTTCGCTAGTCTCGGCATGCACAAAAGACAAATCTTGGCGGTGTATCTTTCCATATTCTACTAGAAGATTCACTGTCGTTTTGCAAATTTCGAGAGTCGTGCAGGGAGACTCTCTATCTCTCTCTCCTGCGCGTGGGGGGTTGAGTTTGTTCGAAAAGAAAATGAATCATTCAATCTTCCTCGACAAAGGGGGAATGATTCATTCTCATTTACCGCTTGAGAGGGGGGGGGGGTTGGTGTAGAGGCGCGCACACGCACACATACACACACACACATGCACATACATAGAGAGAGAGAGAGAGAGAGAGAGAGAGAGAGAGAGAGAGAGAGAGAGAGAGAGAGAGAGAGAGAGAGAGAGAGAGAGCAAATAGGCAAGGAATAGTTAAAAGGACCGGAGTGAAAGACTGGGAAAGCAATGAATCCTTGACTAAGTACTTCTTCCAAAAAAATCAAGCCAAACAACAGAAAAAGTAGAATCCTAGGGCTAGAAATAAACCCTACAAAAATGTTCGTGTGACATTCAAGGTGAGTAACATGGAGTTTACTGAGACCATTACTCAAACACAAACACAAAAATAGTACTGAACTGAGCATTAAAGAATTGCATTCTGTAACAAAAACCTCTCTCTCTCTCTCACCATTCTCTGAAGTTCGCGAGCAAATATTTTAACATTATTGAACTATATTCTTTAAACAGTTTACTGAAAGCATTACTCAGACACAAACATAAAAATAGTACTGAACAAAGCAATTTAGATCTTACAAGGACCTCTTTCTCTCTCTCTTTGAGACTTGGCGAAACTCTCATCCTCTCTCTTTAACATTTCACTATCATAGAACTTTATGTTTTAACACTTATTGAGTACGTTACTCAGACACAGACACGAAAAATACTTTTGAACAACTACTCTCTTGCAAATCGTTAAACGAATAACCCGTTGAGATACCAGCTAGATAAGAAAGATAACCCTGGAAATTATAGTAACCACTACTCTTTTGCTAATAAGGTGTTTGGCGAACACTTATTGAAAACTTTATTTTCTAAACAGTTACTGAAAGCCTTACTCGGAGACAGACACAGAAAGTAGTACATAACAGTTACTGTTGTGCAAAGCCTTAAGCGAACAACCTGTTGAGATAACAACTAAATAAGAGGAAAAACCGAAAATTGTAGTGTCCACTTCTCTCTTGCCAACAATTAAAAACGCAATCGCCGTTGTGTTAGGGTCCACCCCACCGTCTACACCACCAAGGAATGACGTGGCGCCCAACACCCCGGCTACACGTCGTCAGAAGTTTGCGGACTGTCAGGAAGACCGTTCAGAGTGTTGACAGTACCGCCAGCCTCATTAGAAGGGGGAACGGCATCCCATCCCCATCCCTGGCCGCCACCGCCTGACCCTTCCCCCC
>BFEA01000086.1:2928405-2952876 GCA_003427395.1 Chara braunii
GAGAGAGAGAGAGAGAGAGAGAGAGAGAGAGAGAGGGTATCAGCGAGTGTTGCTGTGCGCCACGGCGTAGCCGTGGCGGGGTCCACTTGTATAACTTAAAAGTTCGAACTTTGCAGTTCAGTTCAGAACGTCTGAGTCTTGAGACTGGCGGTCTGGCAGCACTTTCAGTGCTCTCTCTCTCTCTCTCTCTCTCCCTCTCTCTCTCTCTCCCCCCCCCCCCCCCCCCCCCTCCCGCGCGCGCCCCCCCCCCCCCCAACGGGCAGCAGCGGTGGGCGCCACGACCGTTTTGAAATTGCTTGGGCCTGTGCGAAACCCGCCACCACAAAAACCTGCAGTGTCTTGTGTCCGGACCTCTAGGCCCTGTCCTGTGGGGTGAGACGACACTGAAAAATCACCCCGTTAGTTTTCAAGGGGCGGCCAGGACCCGATAAACATCCTGGGCCGCCTCGGCTTTTTTTTTGTTTTTGCCCCAGGGGCCTCCACCTGGACACAAGGACTGGACACCGGACACCGGACTGTCTGGAACCCGGTCCGGACGTCCGGACGGTTACCATGATTGATTGATTGATTGGCTGCTTGATTGATTGATTGATTTAAAAATAAAGTTTGAAGAAAAAAAAGAAAACTCCATAGAGGATAGGGCGACAGTTGGGGAGGGGCGGGCGGGGGACGAGTACTTTTACTCATCTGTTAGAATTTGAGCTCAGGTCTGTATTTCAACCAGTCCTGGCTCCATATCCATTCTGGAGGAAATCTCACAACCAGATGCACCCCCCCAGGCGCAACCAGACCGCTGGCCATCACCGAAGCTAGTGAAGACCGTTTACAGAACATCGGTAACAACGACTTCCAGCCTCTCCCTCTTCCTGCAGCAGGGACCACCATACCTGCACAACCGGTGACAACCACAGAGGCAAATACTACCACATCCCCGCCTAAACAGTTCCCAAAGAAGCTGAGAACAGAAGATCAGACCATGTCCAACGTGGCCCAGACTCCCCCTTGGACTGGTCCGGTATCTCCCACGGCCCAACACGACACAGCATACGTTCCGGCCCCAATCATTTTCAAACAGACCAATCAGAGTACCTTGATTCTGCTTTAGAGGAATGATGATAATCAACTGTTTATCCCATCCCTCACCTCGAGCACCCCGCCTCAACCAGAGAATTTCCTGCAGGCCTCCCAAAAAACTTTGGACATGAAATATTTCGCCCAGCCAATCCCGAGTCTGCCATGCACCTCAACCTACCGCAAAGGGCACACGGGCAAAACACATCCTATTGTTAGTATGTACCTGGAGGCAGCTCTGGCCCCCGGGGTGGACCCACAGATTGCAGATGGAGGTTTTCTGTGGGCACCCACCGCATGGTTCCGACCCGGAAATAAGAAGGAAAAGTACCAAGCTTTATTAGGAGACAGTATCAGAGGAGACGTTTAAGCTGAAATGGATGCTTGCATCCCCAAGGAACGCTCAATTTTCTCCACGTACATCTTGGAGACAATGAAGTTCCCCTGGGACACAGCAACCATGCTCCCCCCTAGCCAGATTGCGTTCATCCAGGTCATGACGCAGGGGAGCCTCGTGAATGGACAATAGACTTATAGTAGCCTCTTTCAACGTTCACGGACTGGTTGACAAAAATGGGAAACAAAAACGGGCCCGCCTCAAGTCATGGGCCCACTCCGACCGCGTGTCAGTAATGATGCTTCAAGAAACCAAGCTGTCTGCGGATAGCCTGGCTTCCATGAATACGTGGTGGAATGGGCCGCAGGTTCGGGCACCTGCTCAGGGTTCCAAGGGAGGCACATGTATTCTGATCCATAAAAAACTCTTACCTTTCATCAGGGAATCCAAGTCCGACCCCCTTGGTCAATGGGCATGGCACTCCCTACTTATTGAACAACGTACCTGAATATTCATGTCTGTCTACGCGCCATCTCAACACTCACTCAAAATGCAGTTCCTCTCCAATCTTCATGCAGTAATCCCACAACCAGATTTTTTGGTTGTGGGGGGGACTGGAACACGGTCCCCAACCCGGACATCGACTCCACACCCCCCTTTCTTACCCCGGTGAATCCGCAGTCCTAAACGATTTCCTGGTCGACATGAGTTTCTTTGATCCTTACCAACTACATCATCCTAATAATCGCTGCTACACATGGGAATCATCCACTCTCTCAACAACTAACATATTCACCAAAAGGAGATTAAACATTATCTTCACTAACGATGCAGTATTACAGCGAGTACACAAGGCATACAACACTAACAGCCCCATATCAGACCACAAACCCGTCTACCTAGAAATAAATCTTAGCCTTGAAGCCACAAGAGGTAAGGGCCTCTTCAGACTTAGTACACATGTTCTAGAGGACCCATGAGTGGTCGATCTAATATGAAAATCATGGGAAGAGTGCCGTAACAATACCTCTATATTTCCGAATGAGGGTGAGTGGCTTGACAAAGGCCTCACACTGATCTCCAACCAACTAAATCTCATCTCCAGAGTCAAAGCAGTCCATAGAAAATACGAAGAAATTAAAATTAGAAGAAAAATCGATGCACTAGACAATAAGATATCGAACTGCTTCTTCTCAGAAATACTAAATCACCCGAAAAAAAACAGACTCCTCAAAGAATGGGAAAATCTTCAGATCAGAAATCACAACCTCTGGGACAAGCACAAACAAATAGACAGAATTCTTCACACAAACAGACTTACTAAAAAAACCTCCTCTCCACTCCGTCATCTGGACACCTCCTTATTAATACCCCAACTATCCCACCCAATTGACCCCAACCAACCCCCTGCGAAGGACCCAAGCGCGCTGTGTAACTACACGTGCATTTTCTACGAACAGCTATTAACATCCGATAAAACTCCAAACTCATCCATCATACCCCCACAATATGAAAACCAACTGTGGGGCTCCACCAGACGAGTCCTCAGCGAGCTAGAATCTTCCCTGCTGGAAAACCCAATTACCATGACGGAACTCACTTCTGCAGTCAACAGTATGGCAAAGGGCAAATGCCCAGGACCGGACGGTCTCCCTGTCGAATTCTACCTGCGTTTCTGGCAGCTGATCGCACCGGATCTTCTGAGAATATTCAACCGAATCCTTTCAGGCCAATCCCTAGGCTCTAGAACAACTGAAGGAATCGTCGCCCTCCTTTATAAAAAAGGGGACAAAACTGACATTAGGAACTACCGTCCCATATCTCTCCTTAACGTCCATGGGAAAATTATGGCTAAGACCCTAGCACGCAGGATTAACCCACTCCTTCACAAACTGGTACACCCAGACCAGTCCGGTTTCATCCCTGGTCGGCAGGTCCTAGACAATGTAATGACCATATCCCAATCAATCGACTAGATCCAGCACCATAAACTCAATAAAACAATTATCCTCATAGACTTCCAGAAAGCCTACGACCGGGTGAATTGGGACTTCGTCCAAGCAACCCTCGAAAGAATGGGCTTTGGGAATAACTTCAGGAGGTTCGTCAAAGCACTTTACGACGCTTCAACAGGCAGACTCATGGTTAATGGTCACTCCTCCCAACCCTTTAACATCACGAGATCACTCCGCCAAGGCTGCCCACTAGCTCCATCATTATTCGTAATCCAATTGGAAGTATTCCTGAATATGGTACGACATCACCCAAATTATAGCGGTTTGCAAATCTTCCCTACCTACTCAATAAAAGTTTCTGCATTGGCAGATGACTTTTCCGCTATCTCTGAAAACTCACCGACCTCACTCGCAACCCTAGAGGAATGCCTGAGCACATATGAGTTGGCCTCAGAAATGAGGGTTAGCTGGCAGAAATCAGTAGCCCTCACTCCGGATGGCCAGCCCCTCGCCATAGATCTGGGAATACTGGTAAAGCAAGTGTCCGAATCTGAGCGATACCTTGGTATCCAAGTTTCCTTCGGCGACCCGACAGACATTCAAGCAGCCACAATAGAGAACAGAATCCGTGATGCATGTGCCAGTTGGTCCAAGACTCATTTTCTTTCTTTACTTGGTAGGGCGATGATTATTAACACTTTTATTACCTCCAAGATCTTGTATATCCTATCTATTTGTGCCCTCTCTGTGGAATCAGCAACTAACATCAAAAGACTACTAACAAGACTACTATGGAAAGGTGATTCCGGAGCCTCGTCAGCCCTTAGCAAAGTTAGCTGGGAAAAAATTACAGAAAAATGGAAAGACGGGGGACTAGGAATCCTCGACCCCCTGTCACAGAAGAGAGCACTATTAGCAAAATGGCCAATAAGAGCTTTGACAGCTAAAGAACAACAACCCTGGATCCTCCTTATGCAACATCTGTTAGCAAAACTCTGGAATCTTTCCGATCCCCAGGTTGTATGGCATGCCCTCCTTATGCGCCCCTTCACTGCCAAGCTATCTGGTAGGAYATGGACTAACATTCTAAGAGAATGGGGGAAAATGCTCCCTCATCCTATTGAGAACCCTACCACTGTCCTAGAAATCCTCAACACCCCCCTCTTTGAACACCCAGCAATCAGGGACTCAACAAACCGACCTTTCTCAGTTGCCAAAGCACAAGGAAACTTTGGGCTCAGCTGGATGCAAAGAGGTATCTGGCTAGTCCGCCATATCTAGAACCAAGACAGCAGAAGGTGGAGAACGCATGCGGAGCTAAGGCACATTCTTCGGGGACTGCACAACACCCAGGACCACCTCACATCACTCACACAAGTCATTCTGGCAGAGTGGGTCCAGACCCTCTGCCGCCCAGAGTCATCTTACAGTGAATTAGAATGGTTCAAATCTCCAGGGCAACAAGACGTCTTCTACAGGGTGGACAAAGTTCACACCGATGGTTCCACCGAAGCCTCCGAATGGACATGGAAGGACCCCAGACTGGACCAAACCAAAGAAACAAGGAAGATGTCTCTCTGCGGCCTAGAAGAAGTAAGAATTATACAGAAGACAGTCGCAGGGAAACCACCTACTTTCCAAATCTGTATGAATGCGACTCCCTACAAAGACTAGAAGGTTGACGTCTGCAATTACGGTTGGGTCCTCCACAACCATGTTGGGTCTCCTACCAAAGTCTCTATTCTTGACTATACTGCTAAGACGGGCTATAAAATATTTTCCAACTCCCAATCATTACATGCTGATTTGTCTCTCAGGTGGCAGCAGAGATCTACCTCTCTTAATATTCCCTTTATTTCTGTCAAGTGGCTCCTCTTTTTTATCCACAGTCTTCTATCCACTATAGAAACCAAAGTTGGGGGACTACAATGGCTTCACTTACACTCTTGTGTCCCCACAACACTGTGGTGCACAGAAAGGGGAATGGAAATAACGAGTACCTGTGATGTCTGCTCCCGCCCTTGCTTAGAGGACTGCCTCCACCTGTGGTGGGAATGCGTGATCGCTAGAGGGTTCTGGGATTTTCTGAACACAATATGGTCACAGGCATATGGCTCAGTCGACTTCTGGGAGAAAAATTTGGTCATCACAGGGAGAGTACAGGCGCAACTCTGTGGCCAACAGGCCGAAACAATCGCCTCGACCTTCAGAGTGAGGGCGTTTTGGCAGATATGGCTAGCCAGAAGAGATAGGAGATTCCTATCCATCAACAATCCCATGCCCTCTCTCATTGCACAGTTCAAGCATGCTGTTAGGATGGACATAGTCGCGGATTGGTACAAGCTCAAGGAACTTTCGTCTTCCAAAGAGGTTGCAACAGTAATATTTCGCAAGAAATGGGCTTCTCCTTTTCAATGGGCGGATATCTCAGCAAATCACAGATTGTTTTTCTCGGACCTTCTTTGGGATCACCGGTCTATTAGGCCTTGAACACAGTGATGCATCAAGCAGTCTACTCCCGAGTAGCTGAGAGGGCTAGAGATGTTCCCCCAAGGATAGTACACTGGAAATGATGCTGAAGTTATCTGCACAGATCAGGGAAGTTGGACCCGATCCCCTTCACACTTATTTTCTGAGCTATAGTTTTTATCCTTTGAGAAGCTTTACTGTTGTTGAGTAGTTAGTGGTTATTGGACGCGACCAGGTTTCCAGCAGTACATAGTTTTTTTGTTTTTTTATCAAAGTATAGCGGATATGGGACGCTGGACCCGGTTTCCAACTTATTTCTGTTTTCATCCGGGTTGAATTGTGAGGTCCCCGACCTCGACCACTTATATTGGAAAGAATGATTTTATTCAAAAAAAAAAAAAAGAAAAAAAAAAGGTAAGAACAGAACGAAAAGAAAAAATGAAGAACCTAAACGAGATCTAAAGAAAAAAAAAATAAAAAAAATCTAAATGAATTCTAAAAAAAAAGAAAAAAAAAAAAAAAAAAAAAAAAAAACAACGAACAAAAAAAAATAAATAAAACGGTCGCCTGTCTTAATGGGCGACTGTAGGTGCATTGGGGATTGAAGTGCCCCTGTCACTTTTTAGTGCGCCACATGGCGCTTCATCCTTAGTAGGTTTTTTTTTTTTTTTTTTTTTTTCGATTTATGTGTGTCATCCTTACGCAGGGACCATGTAGGATTTCGCGCGGCTGATTACAGCCATGCGATCCTGATGATCGCGCGGTCGGAATCAGCCGCGCCCCACCGCTTGGGCTGCTCCAAAAGGAGTCAGCCCAAAGTCATGTATCAGTTTGATCCCCGCACCTGCGGGATGACAGTCTGGCATGCTTACCTATCGGGTTGGCTCCTACTACGGTTGTAGTAGGGGCAACCTTACTATATGTTTGTCTTCCTTGCGCAGGGCCATGCAATTTTTCGCGCGGCAGATCTTAGCCGCGCGATCTTGATGATCGCGCGGCCGAAATCAGCAGCGCCCAACTGCCTTGGGCTGCTCCAAAAGGAGTTAGCCCGGTAGGATGTTTGCAGCCAGGCTTGATCACGGTACCTGCCGGGTATAAGTCCTGTGTAGTAACCTACTGGGCTAGCTCCTATCACGACAGTGATAGGAGCAACTCTTCTATATGAAGAGTTTGCCCAGTCAGGTTTCCCCCCATACCGTGACCTTGCAGGCTTCGCCTGCCTGTAGCCTTGCAGACCCAGCCTGCCTACGGCCCTGCAGGCCTCGCCCATTGTAGGCATCGCAGGCCCCGTTTACTGGTCGTGCCTTACCGGTTGGCCGCGCTACCCTGGCTTGGTAATCACCTAACCAGGTGGGCCTTGGCACTGGGCAGTTGGCCTTCTGGTTCAGACCCAACCTCGCAGGCCTAGACTTCCTATTCTCCCTGCGTCACGGCTCTATACCCGGCGCACCCCTCTTTTTAGCCTACTTAGGCCCTGAATCGCGCGACTTAGCAACCGCGCGACATTATTTTAGGTAGACTAGGTCTAGCTTTAGTTTTTCCATGACCGCGCACCACTGCGGCCTTGTCGGGAACCATGAACGACAAGTCGTACCGCTGACGCTCCCTGTTTCGAACGAATGTCGGTGACGTCACACGTCATCGACGTCATCCGTCATCGACGTCAAGCTCTAGGTCTTTCAGTTATAGGATTGGTCTGAATAACCTTTGGCAACGTCAATCTCATCATGTTCCTCAATGAAAAGATACGGACAGTGTCCGACCTTCAAAAACTCGGGCAGAAACCCTCAGAGGGGTTTCTGTCCCGACAGCGCCTGGCCATGTTAACACCAAGAATATTCAACTCCAGCCTCACTAAACATCTCAAACCAGCCTCCCATACGTTGGATTCCCTCCGAGGCAAGTTCATTTAAATCGTTGTTACAAGCTGGGGTTACTCCCCTGTTCGCCCGCTTACACAGTCTACTGAGGGCTTAATTCTTTGTCACTGTGCAACATGATCCATTAAGGACGATCAGTCGCACTGATTATCCGAACTAAGAGGGAGACTAAAACTAGTGGGAACAAAAGGGATTATAATCTGCAAGAGCCAACATCTTATCCGATGGCTCGGCTAAGGTAGTTACAAAGAAAGGCGTGTCGATGACCCTTGATTGCCGTCTCCATTGCAGGCTGGAAGTCATATGAAGGTGATGAAAAACAGGTGATCGTCAGAGCAGATACGCCAACCGGTAAGCGAAATCCCCATCTGAAGCAAGAGGCCCCTCCCCCTCGCTGATCTAGTCTGTCTCAAAATCTCTTTGCATGCAAACAGTTGACCTCCTCTCTCTCACTGGCCCCGCATACGCCATACGAAGTGTGCGCGCGTCGAATTCTCTAACGGTGTACCCATCAGAGAGGCAGTGGCAATGGTCTTTGATCACATAACAAGCCAGCTATCCAGAGCGCACATGCAAGCTCTTCTTCACTTCTTCTCTGTGCGTGGCCGCATGAATAGTGCGTTGACCGGTACTCGAGTGAACTACTTCACTAGTTCCTTTGCGGCCATACTCAACATGGCCTATGATCAGAGCAGTTCCTGCCAATTAAACAGCCAGAACACTTCACCTGTAGTTCGCTCACTCACTGCTAGTGATGCGAGTGTCAAAAGAAAGTAGTCAGCGCGCGACGGACTATCAAGTCATCAAATCAGAACTCACTCCAAGATTCTCTCTCATGGAATGACCTACCTCGATCGGCCGCGCGCTAGTCTCCCCGCCACAACATGAAAACCCGCCAAAAGAAACTCAGCAGTCGCAAGACTCCGACTGAGAAACTACGGAAACAGCAGTTGACGTCAACTGCTGCTTTGCTCGATCGTAACCAGCTCTTTTTCCCACCGTGTCACCTCTCTCTCTCTCTCTCTCTCTCTCTCTCTCTCTCTCTCTCTCTCTCTCTCTCTGCTTTTCCTCTCACACCCGTCCTTTTTCCTTGCTCTTTTTCTCACTTGTCCCGCGGCCTCTGGACGTCGGTTGTCGAGAGCTGGCCTCGGGTCCACCCTCCACGTCTCGAGCCAGCAGGTGGTTCCTTCGAACCTGATCCGGCCTGTTCCAGGACTGGAGACAGGTCTCCCGGTCACTGGCCTCGCTCTCTGCTCCCGAGTCACGGTCCAGATACGCCTGCTCTCGATCCACCGTGTCCATAGAGGTCTCCATCTCATGGTACGCGACGGTCACTTGGGCCTCAGCTGTAACCCCGTCGCGCCTCATCCTTCGCATCGCCTGATTCTTGGCCTCTGTGATGGCCAACTGCAGCCTCCGATCTCCCCTCATTTCCTCCTCCCTCGGTCCTTCCACGTTTACTTTTAGTCTCAACTCATCTTCCCCGTCGTAGCTAAGGACTATAGTGATCTTGGGGCCCTCTCCAGACATGGGGGACCAGCGCGTGGTACACCTCCAACAGTCCGGCCTATAGCCGTGCAAACTGTCACTGCGCACCGTAGCCATTCTATCGATAGGCATTGTACCGCGCTAAGCAGTTAGCGTGGAATGGCTCACCGCCTAGAGCCTCCAACGCAGACTGGAGATAACAAGGACTGCCAACCGCTCGCAGCGCCGTCTCCCTCAGATAGTTATGAGCTCGCCCAGGGTTTACAAATCACGATCCCCCACGACTCCAAACCTTCGCTTTATAGGTTCACCGTTTGCCGCCCGCGCTCTAAAACGAGGAACTTTTCAAGTCGGCTTGACAAAATTAAAATCAAAATAAACCATAGGGCACGCTAGGCCAGAGTCCAACGGTCACAGCACATGCCATGTTCTGAATTGTTGTCATTCTCAGACCCTTTCGAAGTGACCGTTGGTCGAAGCAGTGGTCCCATAACTAGATACCGACAATCATTCTTTCCTCTTCAAAATCGGCAGGCTGCCTACCACCATTGGGTGCCCATGTCCGATGACAAGGAGGGGGCTTATGACCTCCTACGGGGGTGATAAACCTCCTACCAATGCGGCTGGGGGTCGCCCCTCTTTTGGGGTACTAACGCGCAAAACCCCAATTCGACAGACCCGGCGCAGGAAAAGCAGTGAAGGGTTGAACCAGTCTGTACCATAAGACGACGGTCAAGTTTCAAGATTGATCCGCCGACATCTCGAGATGACAGACCGATTAAAAAAAAAACGACTTTGACTAATCGCGTGAAAAAGGAAATTAAATAACAATATCAATAATAATAATGATAATAACAATTGCAGAAAAGGAAGGATGGCGCTTCAGAATCCCTCCGCGCGGCAGCTCAGCCTGAACAGCGGTACGAGTCCACGCACAAGTCTAAAGCCCAACTTTCAACCTTTTCCCTCTTTCTTTCTTTTTCACTTTTCCTTTTTCAGACACTACTGTATCGACCCCCAATCTCAGCTACTGGAGTCCAGTGTGCGGCAAAAAATGTCTGCACAGGTCCTTATCACGTCCCTGCACCTGGCCCGGATCACCACCATCAGGACCAGACGGTCCTTTCAACTCCTTGCAGGCCGGGTTACCTGATAGCAGCTACGACTCATGAATTGAGTCATTGGCCATCCCCGAATTAAAGCCAATGCTCAGGTCATTACATAGGTTTGACAGTTAGCTTTTACTTTTCTTTTCCCATACCTTTTTTTTCTTTACTTTTCTCTTTCTTGGTCCCTCATCTACCCCGTCCACTTGACCCATAACCTGGCAGAGGGGCATTCGGCGCGCAGTAGAAAAGACAGCGCCGGTCTGTCTACTTTCGCGTCCCAGGGCGAGCCCGGCGGCTACCACGGCCACAGGCCGGTAGTGCTCTGCTGTACAGTAGGGTGCCGAGCCTGCGTGGACCAATGGAAAGCCCTGTGGCGCACCCTTTTTGCAGAGGGCAGGCACCAACTGGGTCAGTCCACGTCAGGGTACGACCTGGGTACCATGAATCATGAGTCGGGAATATACCCATAGGCTGCAACATCGGAGCAAGTGTCCGATACCAGGCAGGGACTCGGTATGAGAAGGAGGGTCAGGGCACCGTGCCCTCCGACAGCGCGAGCGGGCGATCTTGATCGTGGCTCTCTCTCTCCCTCTTTCTCGCGTGCGACTGGCGATTTTGGTCGTGGTTCCCTCCTAGACTCTCGTTCTCTCTCCCTCCCTCACTTGCTCTTGCAAACGCTCTTGTTTGTGGCGTCCTCCTAGCGCGAGTGTGCGTGCGCTCTTGCCCGTCGACTGTGGCTTTGTACCACCAGTTCACTGCCTTGCATGCTTCGTTGATCGCTGTAAAATTCGAACGGACCTGGGACGTTCGGAAGAGGGTCGGTAAAGGCTTGGTTGCCTTGTTTCGTTGGGCCCAAAAAAAAAAAAATTATGGTACCCTGTTTTGCGGACCTTCGGTCGAGTTCTTTGAAGAGCCTCAACCCTGGTACCGGGATCATGTTTCATTTTTCAAAAGCTGGTACCAAACTGTCCGAGGCTTGGGAATTCGGACCTTCGGAAGCCTTGGAAATAGGTGTGGGTGAACTGGTGGTTTTATGTCGAGCCCTTAACCGCCCTGTGTGCCAAGGTTTTGCCGAGCCAGACCCGTCGCATCTAGGAAAAACAACATTTGTGATTGTGTCCTCAGCGAGTGCATCTACCCACGAACAACAGGTAATAGAAAAAAAATAAAGCACCCCTCGTGCTGCGATTGTGGTCGGAAAATAGTACTTAGTTGGAACTGACATGAAGTGCTTGGTGTGGAATCTGCCCTGCCTAAATGGCAGGGCAACAAAAGCAGAAAAAAAAAAAACGACATGTCTCACAGTCCTCCCTTACTAGCCAGCTATATTCCTCAAAGCACAGGTGTAACTTCCACCTGCGTGAGGGCCTTCCCCACGTAGGTTGACTCTTAGTTCTCCGCTTCTTTTATTTTTGTTTTCTTCTTTCCCTTTTTTTTTTTGCCTCCCTACCTGCCCCGAGCCCCCACTTTCTTTGGAGAGGCTCATTTTGAAGAATTGTTTTTGCCTGGCAGATGTACGAGTGGTTCAATGACAATGGATCCTTCCTTCTCTCTCTTCCGCGCGCCGCGTATGTTGGAGTCAAATTCTCCGTATAGGTAGTTTTGCCCCTCTTGTATCCCGCACAGCCTTGTCTACCATTTGCCTATGATACTTGTTGTTGAGAAACAGGCAAAGCGAAAAAGCACTTGGCAGAGGTTTAACAAATGATTATCCAAACCTCACAATTACTTTTGTTAGGTTTTCACGAATCCTCTGTTCGTGAAAACCTAACAAAATAAGTCAGCAAGTTCAAAATAACATTTTATAAACTTTTGAAAGCAGATTTGTTTGAGTTTTAGGGTCGGAGCACTCTCTCTCTCTCTCACACACACATACACACGTACAGATTTGTACACGAAAGCAGATGTGTGAGCGTTATAGTACTATAACTCTCTCTCTCTCTCTCTCTCTCTCTCTCTCTCTCTCTCTCTCTCCCTCTCTCTCTCTCTCTCTCGTGCACGCTCTTGTCGGTGTTGAGAGAGAAAGAGAGAGAGAGAGAGAGAGAGAGAGAGAGAGAGAGAGAGAGAGAGAAAGAAACTTAGGATTGCAAGGTCAAGCTCAGCGTACTAGAAACCAGCCGATTTAAGAAAAGAGAAGGTCAAAGAATATTTAGCTTATCCTGAAAGCTAGCACGAACTCCTAGGAAGTACTGTGAATGAGAAAATTACTTCTTGGATTGAAAACAATATTTTTAGAAATGGGAAAAAACCGTACTTAGTGAAGACAACCCTCCAACTCTAGAAGTGCTTCTGAAAGTCAGCCAGTTTAAATGGTTTTTTGGCGAACTCATTTCCAGGAGTCCGAATTCTTAGCATTGGCCACACTTAACGACAGACTCTGGTCCTTTAAATTTTCAAGATTATTAAGTCTTCTACAAAAAATGATGATTATACAATTTCTTTGAGTTTTTATTTTTAACACTACAGCGCTTCAGAGTACGTGAATGTCAAAAAACGAAGTCCGGAGAAACGATTTGTAGAACTTTAAATCTTAACCTCAACTGGAAAAATCATTGCTATTTTTAGAAACACACTTCTAAAACTTCAATACAATTTTTACATCTCGACAGAAGTCGTGAAAAACCAGACTCTGCTCCTCTAGCTTTATAGGACTATAAATCTTCTTTACAAGCAGCCGATTACACCTTTTCTTTGAGCACACCTTTTAAGGACTACAAATCGTAGCTTCAACTGAATATTTTTTTTTTCTTTTTATAAACAGGGCCTTAAGGGTCTGACTCCTTTCCCATTCTGGGGAGCAGGAGTGCGATTCCTATTCCACCGATAAATCAGAAAGAGAATACATCAAAATTACACATACACGCTTCCTCCCATTCGGCCGAAGGACCCAAAATCAGCTTGCCTTGCTTTATCCTTTTCTCTTAGGTCTTTCGCATAAGCCTGCAATATAAGGCCTGAATACCAAGAAAGGATCTAGCCATTTTAGACACCCCCCGCCCCTCAGCATATTCCAAACCCCCTTATTTTCTAACTGGCCTCCTATCCCTTCTAAAATTTATTTTAACTCAGCCATTACCTCACCTAATTTGGGTCCTTGTTCATTAATTTCGTCCTTAAACCCTAAACCCTAAACCCTAAACCCCATCTTGACTCCTTAACAAGTGATTTAGCCCCTTAAACCTTCAACTCTTCCCTCTTCATTATAGTAGTGCCCCTCCCTTCTGCAGCCTCTCTCCTTTCCAGAGATCATTGACATCACCTTCCCTTTCTGCCAAATATATCCTTGTCCTGTAACTTTGTAGTATTACAAAAATAACTGATTTTAGCCTTTTTCAGTGAGTATACATTTTTAGTTTTTTGGAAGTTTAGGGTTCGGTAAAAAAATGTCAAAAGGCGAAGTCCGGCGAAGAGAAATTTATGGAACTATAAATTTTAAGTCAACTAAAGACGTTAGTGCTAATTTTCGAAAACACACTTAACATCCCGACAAAAGTCGAGAAAACCCAGACTCTTCTGCTGTAACTTTTAGGACTATAAGGTCATTCTTTAAAGCAGTTGATTACACATTTGTTTGAGTATGCATTTTTAACACTTCAGGGCTTCAGTATCAGATTTTTCAAAAAACTAGTTTCAGCGAAAAGACATTTATAGAACTATAAATTCTAACCTCAACTAAAGAAGTCCTTGGTATTTTTCGGAAACAAACTTATAGGACTATAAGCCGGTTGTTATGTTCCCTGAAAAGTCGGTTTCGGAGAAGACCTTAAAGAAGTGTAAAATCAACTTATTGTTAGCCTTCGAAATTGTTCTCCTCAAATTGTATTTATCTACGTTGCATAGAGTACACGTACAGAGCCTTTCCGTATGAAACGTATAGGTAATATATCTATGGGATCTATACGGGAACCTGCATGGAAACTTGTACGCCTTATACGTCCCCGTATAAAAAAGGGAAAAAAAAAAAAAAAAAAAAGGGTCATAAAAAAAATCCGAAAACAAAATATGTGATGCAATAGCATAAAAGTTGATAAAACAAGCAACATTTGGTTGAGCATCATCTTCAGATTCTTATTAGAATTTGAAAAAACAAATAAAAATACTACCAGATTTAAAAAGAAGAAAAAAAAAAACTCGTACGGGGCCCCTAGCGTACGAGTACGAGTCCGTACTCGTACGAGGGTGCGTACAAGTGGCAACGCAGGTATTTATAGAACTATAAGTCTATCCTTACTTGCGGTCGAAAACCACACGCCAACGAGATGATCTTAGGTAACTCTTAATTCATCCTGGTAAATACAAAAATAATTGGTCCGTTAGAGTACCTTGTTTTATGACTGCGATCGTTGCGCGTACAAGTCTGCAAAAACACACTTGTGTGAAAATGAAATTATAAAACTATAATCGCGAAACATCGAGTTAGGTGAGAGCTGCATAGTTGACAATTTCCACAATATGCATCCAACGTTTGCCAAAAAATTAAGATTTTTACTCACTCAATATTTTGAGGAACACCTTCTTGCGATTTACAATCGAAAAACTTGATTTTTGGGTCACTGGTCTCAAGGGTGTACCAAATTTTTATTTTTTTTCGTTTTTTTTTTGTCCTTTCACTGCCTGTCTCTTCGAGAGACCTGAAAATCAGCATTTCTAAAACTTTTAAAAAATTCGTGCAAACCTAACAATTTGATTTGTTAGGTTTTCACGAATTGTATGTTATCTCAAGAACGATGTTTGTATGGGAACTCGAAATGGACATTAGACAAGATCTCGAAGGATAAAAGTTTGAATATCGAAGGAAGCAGGGAGACTTGCCTTGATCTGTTTTAATGAAATATCGAAAAAGATAATAATAAAAAAAATCGGCGGGTACAATACTAAGTCCTTCTAGGGTTAAAAAGAAACACATCTCAAATCTTGTTTACCAAGGTCGAAGTGCTCAATGTCGGAAGAGCGCCTTAATTACCAAAGGGCAAACCGCCTTAAAAAAAAAAAAAAAATGAAAAACTTCAAAAAAGAAAAAAAAGGACGGAGAGAGAGGATGGGAGGAAGAAGAGGTAAGAATGAGAAAGAATTATATTTTGATTGTCCTATTATATTTTGATTGTCGTACTTAACCTGGACAAAAACCCTACCTCGCTTTTTCACTTATTCACATGACCTCAGACCGGGACGTAATGCTCACAGTTATAATGGGTACCGTTCATGGTGCGCAATGATATATTGAAGGATCCATGGAGGCTTAAGACCCTGAAGCCGTACACGTGAATGCTTTTTCAACAGACAAGCATCTACAAGGTAGTGGTTTGCTAAATCAACATACAACAATATTGTAGCATGGGTTCAAATCGCATTTCCTCCACTCCGTTGGGGGCGTAGTTCAAGTGGTAGAATGCATGTTTTGCAAATATGAAGTTATCAGTTCAAGTCCAATCGTTCAGTGGGCACCTAAAAGACCACAGTCAGATTAAAGGACATGTGAAAACGCGAAGTTCGCCGGAATCAGAACATAAGGAGGGTGAGAGAGAGAGAGAGAGAGAGAGAGAGAGAGAGAGAGAGAGAGAGAGAGAGAGAGAGAGAGAGAGAGAGAGACATAATCCGTACTTGTGTGGTTGTTAAGACCCGCGAGGCGGCAAGACGACCATAGTCACAACAGAGGTCAGACGAAAATACGAAGTCCGCCGACATCCGAACTTCTTTTGCTGTCGGTTTTCGCGACGACAGCAGATGCAGCCAATGTCTGGAGGTCGGATTCGGCCAAGTATATTCGGTCAACCCGTTTCGGCAAAACGTCAAGCTCGGATTTGGGCGAACTTGGTTTGCTATTTGAATCCACGGGGCACCTGGAAGGCCACAGTCAGATCAAATGATAGGTGGGATCGTGAAGTTCGCAGGGATCCGAACTTCACGAGGGTGCGAGAGAGAGAGAGACAGAATCCGTGCTTGTGTTGCTGTTCAAATCCATGAGGCACCAGGAAGACCACAGTCGGATCAAAAGCCAGGTAAAAACACGAAGTGCGCCAGGATCCGAACTTAAGGAGGGTGTGCGAGAGAGAGATAGAGTGAGAGAGACGGGACCAGTGCTTGTGTGATTGTTAGAATCCAGGAGGCACCAACAAGACCACATTCACATCGGAGGTCGGACGAAAATGCGAAGTCCGTCGGCATCCGAACTTCAACTGGTGTCCATTTCCGCGATATGTGAGGTTAGGCAGCAAATGCAACCAACGTTTGGAGGTCAGATTCGATCAAGCATATTCGATCACTCCATTTCAGCAAAACGTCAAGTTTGGATGTGGGCGAACTTGGGTTGCTGTTTAAATCCACGGGGCACGTGGAAGGCCACGACCAGATCAAATGATTGGTGGAAACACGAAGTTCGCCGGGATCCGAACTTCACGAGGGTGTGGGAGAGAGAGAGACAGGATCCGTGCTTGTGTTGCTGTTTAAATCCACGAGGCATCAGAAAGACCACAGTCCGATCAAAAGCTAGGTGAAAACGTGAAGTGCGCCCGGATCCAATCTTAAGGAGGGTGCGCGCGCGCGCGAGAGAGAGAGAGAGAGAGAGAGAGAGAGAGAGAGAGAGAGAGAGAGAGAGAGAGAGAGAGAGAGAGAGACGAGACCTATGCTTGTGTGGTTGTTAAAATCCAGGAGGCACCAGGAGGACCACATTCACATCGGAGGTCGGACGAAAATGCGAAGTCCGCCAGCATACGAACTTCAACTGGTGTCCAGTTCCACGATATGTGAAGTTCGGCAACATATGTAGCCAACGTTTCGAGGTCGGATTCGGCCAAGCATATTCGGTCAATCCATTTTGGCAAAACGTCAAGTTTGGATGTGGGTGAACGTGGGTGGCTGTTTGAATCCACGGGGTACCTGGAAGGCCACGGCCAGATCAAATGATAGGTGGAAACGCGAAGTTCGCCGGGATCCGGACTTCACGAGGGTGCGAGAGAGAGAGAGAGACAGGATTCGTGCTTGTGTTGCTGTTCAAATCCACGAGGCACCAGGAAGACCACAGTCGGATAAAAAAACAGGTGCAAACACGAAGTGCGCCCGGATCCGAACTTAAGGAGGGTGTGCGAGAGAGAGATAGAGAGAGAGACGGGACCTGTGCTTGTGTGGTTGTTAAAATCCAGGGGGCACCAGGAGGACCACATTCACATCAGAGGTCGGACGAAAATGTGAAGTCCGCTGGCATCCGAACTTCAACTGGTGTCCAGTTCCGCGATATGTGGAGTTCGGGAGCAGATGCAGCCAATGTTTGGAGGTCGGATTCGGCCAAGCATATTCGGACACTTCGTTTTGGCGAAACGTCAAGTTTGGATGTGGGCGAACTTGGGTTGCTGTTTGAATCTATGGGGCACCTGGAAGGCCATGGCCAGATCAAATGATAGGTGGAAACGCGAAGTTCGGCGGGATCCGGAATTCGTGAGGGTGCGAGAGAGAGACAGACAGGATCCGTGCTTGTGTTGCTGTTCAAATCCACGAGGCGCCAGGAACACCATAGTCGTACCAGAGGTCAGATGAAAATGCGAAGTTCGCCGGAATCCGAAATTCTTCTACTCTCCTATTTCGCATATATATGTGAAGTTTGACAACAAATTTGGCCAGCGTTTCAAGGTCGGATTCAGACGAGCTCGTTCGGCTGCCCAGTTTGGACAATACGTGTAGTTCAGATGCGGGCGAACTTGAGTTCTTGTTCAAAACCTGGGGCGAACAAAAATTCCACAGTCGCATTAGAGGATAAGTGAAAATGCGAAGTCCGGCGGGATCCGAACTTCACGGGCATGTCAGACCAGGAGATATGAGAGAGATGGAGAGAGAGATGGAGAGAGAGATAGAGGGAGATGGAGAGAGATGGAAAGAGTCCGCCAGAATCCGAACTTCACCGTCGCATCGGCGGGCATATGTTTACGTGTTTTCACCAGGATTTGTCACATGAGGGAACGAGTGCGTGAGAGAGAAAAAATACAGATCTAGGCGATCTTCGACATCGCCTGCATGGCCAATGTTCGCCGTTGGACTGTCACGATTCGGCCCTGAGGGTTTGTTGATAAACAAGGTTCGATGCGGCCCGATGGCCAGTGTTGGTCGTTGGACTTTCACGATCAACTTTCCCCTTTGACGATCGTTAGAGATGGGGAGATGCCCGCGATCTGTGACAACGCTGGGAAGTGCTGGCCATCGCTGTGTGAAGAAACGACTTGGGATTGGAAGATCCGGTGTTCTCCGCGTGCGGGCACAAAAACGAACTTTGTGCTAAGTTCACGTTGGGAAGGCGGTGCAATGAGTTCAAGCGAGAGATATTTGCTGGTCGGCGATCAATGGTTGGGTCAGCGATCGAACAGTGGATCAGTCATCGATCTGATGAATGGTACACTGTTTGATTGCCGACCCAACAATTGTTCGTCGGCCACCAAATCTCTCTCGCTTGAACTCTGCCCTCTCCGTTGCTCATTCTAGTGCTTGTTTGTTTGCCTGACCCGTTGATTGATTGAACCCTTGTTTGCAGCTTCGAAATGGCCTATGGTCTGAATGAGATGAGCATAAGTAGACACAAAACACAAAAACACAAAAACACATGAACACGAACGCACAACCACGTTCCAGTCGAACCACACACGAATACGAACACGACACACGAACTGTCCATGGATCGACAAATCTGCCACTTGACTCTCTATTGTGGCACGGCACACGAACTGTCCATCGATCGACGAACCACACAAGACACACGAGCTCGAACACGATCAACAAACTTAATGACTTGACTGCGACACAGTCTAGAGAATCGCCCAATTCGCCACACGTTTGGTTTGTCGCCAGGGGCTACGACACACGCGAACAGAATGATTGATTGAAGGAGGTGATTAACTTACAGGCACCAACATCTCCGTGAACGCGCGCACTCGCCAGCATACACAATGAATCCCATTCATTTGTTGATTGGCAGACAACACCATTCATTGCTCTGTTCGGATCTTTCTTCGTTCGATTGTTGGTTGTTAGGTCGATCGATCGACCAATGACCTGCTGATTGATGGAGCGGTCGATTGGAATCGCGATTCGTTTTTCGCTGGGGTATTGGGTTATGCGAATCAAGTTGCCGACATGAAGAGGCTTTCGCGCACAAACCACCATACATCCATACGAACACAAACACAGCGGCACACATGCCACAACGTTCGCGCCCCGCTCTCGCCACGTGTCTCAGGTGGATGACGGATTTGTTGGAGGTCGCGACGTTTCTCGCTCATAACCACGCCCACCACCACAGATGGGGGACGCATCGCTTGGCCCTCAACACCGGGCTCCACGTCATCAGACGGGGACCTCGTTCCGCAACGAGGCCATCGTTCGATATCGAACAATGGTTATCGACCGACACTTCCATCTTCTTCGCGCATGTGGCCAAGGTGGAAGACCATTCCCCTCTCACCACGTGTTCATTGCAGCAGTCTTGCCATTAACACGAGGTAGAAGGGGTCGGCGCTTAGCGTTCATCACCGCTCCTGCCAACCAAGATCGTCTATGGCATCAATGCAGCACCGTGATTTCTCCTGTCCAGGTGCGCCGCCACATCGACGGGAGTTGAGCTCGCACTCCTTCCACCCACCGTTAGCCTGGTCTCAACGGCAAGCCTGTTGCGATCAACGCGTGGCGAATGGGGAATCGTGTTGCACCTTCACACACACACACGAAAGCGATTTTCGGGCATTCTCGTCGCAGGGCGATTACGGGGGGGGGAACATGCTGTCGGAGGACGTGGTGTCCCGACCCTCCTCTGTGTGCCAAGTTTCCACTCAGTACCGGCTTAGCTCTGGCACCTGCGGTTGTCGGGTAGTTCCCGGACCTCCATGCTTCGTTAAATAAGCCAGGCTGTAGCTTGCTATGGACCGGTCCAGTGCGCCACTGGACTTTCCATTGGTCCACGCAAGCCCAGTGCCCTGCTGTGCAACAGAGCACTACCGGCCTGAGGTCGTGGTAGCTGTCGGGCTCGCCTAGGGACGCGAAGGTGGAAGGACTGGCGCGGTCTTTTCTACTACGCGTTGAGTGCCTCCTAATCGGGTTATGGGCTAGATGTTGCCGTCGCCGTCGGGAAAATTGGGACCAGATAGGTACCCCAGACCCACTCTCTCTGTTGTGTGCACTGTGCAGTACGTCTGCTCACTCTCCGCTGCATACCAGACGGACATCCGCTCACACGCCACTGTGCATGGGGGGGGGGGGTCCCTGCCTTGCAATGGGCCAGCCCGCAGCTCAAGCGACCGTCGGGCCCCGATGGTTGTGATCGGGACCAGAGGTGGGGGTCTAATAGCGGTAGTCCGCGCGGTTTTCCCAGCCGCGCGCCGGACTCCTGTAGCTAGGCTATGGGGTAGGTGCGGTGGCGACGGTCACCGTTAGAAGAAGGGGAAAAGGTTGAACGTTGAGCTTTGGATTTGTGCATAGATCCAGATCGTTGTCCTTGCGAGGCTGCGGCGCAACAGAATTTTGAAGCGCCATCTTTCCTTTCTGTTGTTGTTGTTATTATTATTGTTATTATTATTATTATTATTATTATTACTATTAAATTCTCCTCTCCGATCTCCTCCTTTTTGTCACTTTGTGGGTAGCAAACGGTTCGTTTATAAACTTTGAGGCCTAGACTGACACGACCTCTCGCTTATCACTAGTGCTCGATCTGTTTGGTTGAACGCCGCGCGGTGGGACTCTAGAAGAGGGGCAACCTGCGGCCGCTTTGGTAGGAGGTCTATCACCCCCTCATGGAGGGTCATAAGCCCCCTCCTTGCCATCGGACGCGGGTACCCATTAGTGGTAGTCCAACAGTAAGCTTTGAAAGAAGGGAAACACCAGTAGGCATCCCGTTATGGGACCACTATGCTGAGCCTGCGGTCGTTTCACGTCTGAGGCGAGGCAGCAAGTGGCTGACAGTTGAAACTGACGCTGCGACTGTTGGTGTTTTGGTTTGCACGATCCCTTCTCTGTTTATTCTTACTTTATTTTATTAACTTGAAAATTGTAGAATGTTGAAATTTGGAGCTCTGAAAATTATTCGAACCCTCCGTTTAGAATACAGGGATCGCAGTGTGGAAGCGACTCAGAGTCTATAAAAAGAGAGTCTTTGACTGCGAATACATTGACGGCGTTGTTGTGTCGTGTGCTAGTGAGCTGAGGCGTCGAAACTAAGTGGCGTGCTCTAAGTGTTAGAGTGTGGCTATTTCGTAACTCTGCGCCCTGGTACTGTGTGCTGCCCGACCAAGAGGGGTTCAACCATGGTGCACAACAGTGGGTTATACGGCTACAGGCCAAGATGCCTTCAATTTCTCTGGAAGTGGGAGTTGATGTCGGGAGAAGGACCTACGGTGACGACCGTGATGGACTACAACTACGGTAGACAGGAGGCGAGACTGAGAGTTAACGTTGAAGGAGGGAAAGAAGAAGGAATGAGGGCAGACCCAGGCCTGCAGATGGCAATTACAGAGGCTAAGGACCGCGCAGAGAGAAGGTGCAGGCGGGACGGGGTCACGGACGAGATCAAGGTGAAGATCACTTACCTAGAAGAGGGGACATCCACGGATATGGCAGAGCGGTAGCAGCAACACCTGGACCGGGACACTGAGGCTGAGAGCGACGCCAGTGACCTGAACGTGGAGACCCAGTCCTGGCATGGACTGGACCAGTAGAGACACGGCCACCCGCCTGCAGAGCCTGATGAGAGCGGCATGGAGGCCAACTCGAGGCGGCAGAAAGACTAGGTCCGTTGGGGCGGCTAGGAGAGGTCAACTCACGAAGGGTGGTGCATGAGAAAGTGAACGGACACGAGAGAGAGGGGCAAGTGGGGCTGCTATGCGGTTGACATCATCGCCGATGAAGGGACGAGCGGCCACTGTCGAGAGAGAGAGGACGAGCGAGAGAGAAGAGGGAGACAGCGTAACAACTATGTTGAAGAACGGGAGAAGGGAGAGGTTCATAGGTTAACGCGTGTCAACCGGTCTCTGAGTGAGAGATAAGCAACTACAGGGGCGCGGGTAAGTGTGATCAGAGGAGAGAGTGAGAGGGAGTATCAGGAGAAGCCAATCGGGTCGCCTCCACTGCGAAGGTCGTCTGGTGATGGTGATCACAACCGCCAGTGGTATCTTGGCTCTTGCTTCGTGCTCGGACGTGGCTCTCATCCTGTCTTCACCGCGATTGGGGCGAGCATCCTTTTGTGCTGATCCGTGACCACCAATATGCCCTTCTCGAAACGAGTATGTGGAAGGAGGATCTGCGCGAGCGCTTCGAATGACCCATGCATGATTCGATAGGGGAAGAGGCCGTGCAAGAAGAGACGAGGTTGCATGTGAAGACGGGGAGATGGAAGCGCGTACTGCATAGTCTGTAAGGGATTCACATGGTGCTGCACTAATCATCTTACGCGAGGAGAAGGGGCCAGTAAGCGGGAAGTGTTGTTAGTCTCCCGTGTGATGTGCAAAAGGGAGGACGTGCCCTTAAATTTTTGTTGACGGCAACTACTCCTGTGCATGGTTTTGGTTAGCGAGATAGAATGGGGTGATAATGGCATACCGAGAAAGGAGAGTCCAACAGTTGCACACAGAATAATGACCTCGAAATTTTGCTTTCTCTGAGAGCGAGAATAAGCGAGTCTCTTTCGCTGGCGTTTTCAGTACGGGTGCACGATAACTACTCTCTTTCTTGATATAGTACTGCATGAGCTAGCCTTGTGGTAGCTGCTGGTTAAGGCGGTGAAAATGGGCAACTATACTAAGCGCGAATTACGGGCGAGCCCTCGTTAGGTTGAGTAAAATACATCTGTTTACCGAGTATGAGCAAAATGATGATGTCTGTGGCAACAACTGTGAGGTGACATGGCTACTTCATGCATTTGAGTATCTGTAAGAAATTAACAACAACATAAGAGAAGTGTCGATTTAAGCCGAGGACTAAGGTACGTGCTAATTACGAAGGTTGATTGCTGCGGATAAGGTCTACTGAGTCGGATGGGCGTTCGAACCTCGCGAGTGTTTGTCAAACTTGACTAATTTGAAATGTTGCTTTCATCATCTGTTGCTTTATTCGCTACCTCTCTATATCCACGCGTGACAGATGGTCAGATATCTTCTTACTCATCCTGGCAAGCCAGAAGTAGCCAAGGACGTGTATCTCACGAGTGATAGAGATAATCAGCAGGGGCAATCACAAATACAAAAGAAAGAATAACTACTGTCTATTGGAGTGATAATGTGCAAGTGGTGAGGGTGAACGAACGAGTGTGCTATTGCGGAGTTCCGAGTCCTTCTCTCCTATGTATTTCTCCTACTCTGCTCCTGTACCCCAGAAAGCAGGCGTGCCCAACTGATGAGTTGCTCGGACTTATGTCGTTGGTCGTGACAACGCCCTGTTTTCACGAGCACAAAGTAATGATAGGATAGTCTTGACCCAATCAAGTGACAATTTTCGCTACCTGTGATCCGATCGGAAAATACCCTGCTTGTTAACGACTTTGCTCGGTGGGTCCGGGATTATAGAGGGAATAGAGGCTCGCCGGTGTTCCCGCCTTATTTGGTTGATGGAAAAAGGGAAGTAATATTGAAAAGAATCGCCTTCCTTCTCGCTAAGTTTTTATTCTGTGAATCCACCTCGGCGGCGGCCAAGCGCGGCCGATTCCGCGGATGCGTCCGCGCAGACGCGCGGCTTTCACGCCACGTGGCGGCCAGAGGGGAAGGGGGTTGGGGATTCGGGAAGCTCCATGGGGCGGCGCAACCCCGGCCCCACCCCCTCCCACAAAAAAAAATGAAAAAAAAACAATTTTTGATTGGGGGGGTTGGGCTGGGGACGATGAGAAACGAAGAAAAAAAAAATGAACGCGTTTTTTTTCTTCTTTTTTTTTTCGTTGATTGATTGATTGATTGATTGATTGATTGGTGGGGCCGGGGTCACCCCACCCCGCCTTTGATTGATCGATTGATTGATTGATTGATTGATTGATTGATCGATTGATTGATTGATTCATTTAATATTTGATTTTGATTCTTTTTTTTTGTTGATTGATTGATTGATTGATTGATTGACTGATTGATTGATCGATTGATTGATTGATTCATTTAATATTCGATTTTTTTTTTTTTTTTGATTGATTGATTGATTGGTGGGGGAAGGGT
>BFEA01000086.1:2981019-3002988 GCA_003427395.1 Chara braunii
TCTCTCTCTCTCTCTCTCTCTCTCTCTCTCTCTCTCTCTCTCTCTCTCTCTCTCACACACACACACACACACACACACACTGCGTTGATATTTTTCTTTCCCTCTCTCTCTCTCTCTTTCTCTCTCTCTCTTTCTCATGCATCGTTGCTCTGGATCACGTTGCTCTCTCTCTCTCTCTCTCGTTCTCCCTCACACTTTATAGGCCGACCGCTTTGGCTCAACAGCGTATCCTTCCCTTGGGGCCTCTCGCTCACTGTGTATTCAATGCGTCGTTGTGCTCTGACATCGACGTCACGCCATCGGCCAGCCCACACTACGTGAAAGATGCCCGTTGCGCGCATTGTTCCTGCCGACGGCCACAGCTCACCGACTGTAGGCCGCACCCCCCGTGCAGGCCTTGTGTCGTCCCGCGCCCAGGGAAAAAAGTCTGCGCTGCGTTGTGCCACCGCACACCCACGCCAAAAAGTCCGCGGGCCCGCACACGCGCGGCACTTTCGCACCATGGCCTGCGGGACCCTTATCCCACGCACGGGGAAAAAAGTCTGCAGGCCCGCGCACGCGCCGCGCTGTGCTACCCCACACCCACTCATTACCCTTATCACCTTGGACCTTTTTCCCTTGGCCGGGGCCTCCACGATAGTGCCGCCGCGAAACGCCTCGTCGGGCCCTTTTTCCCTTGCCCGCGGCCTCCACGAACCGCCACCGCCAATTTCCGTGCGCCGTGGTCTCTGGTGCCACCGCGAAACGCCGCGCCGGCACTCCACGAAACGCCCCACCCACATTTTCGTTGGGCCCGGCGGGACACGTCACGCTGGGCTTTTTGCTTGCTTTAGGAGTATAGAGAAGAGAAGAGAAGAGATGTCACTGGGCCCTTCGAGTCGACGCTCCACATGTGACGGGACTGTCCGGCGTCATGAAGAAGTTGGGAAGTACAATTGATGTAGTTCAGTGGTTAGAGCACCGGTTAGAACTTGGAAATGGGCATTGTGGTATGAGGTTGCGGGTTCAAAACTCAATTGCAGCCTTGCACATGGACACTGGCAGGGCGTTAGAATGATGCACGGTTGGACACACACAGGTCAGCTATCACAGACACTGCCTATGCACCACCCAAGGGGTAGCCCACGGTTGTTGTATGTTGGGACTGGGCAATGGTGGGATATCCTGATGTTCTTCGTCTATAGGGGGGTCACAAGACTGCTGGGTGGTTCGCACATTCTGGTTTACTCGAACCCAGCAGAGCATAGTTACATAGTATTTCACAGTATAGGTCAATAGGTTGGGTCAGTTGCATGATTCACATGAGGTCCAGGGTTCAATACCGAATCACGACGAGCTGAGGTGCAGGTTGGATATAAGTCCAAGAAGTGATCGTTACCCTAGGGTCCCCTGAGCGCAGTCGAGGATAGAGGTTAGATGGAACCGTTGGGGGGCTTAGTATTCACCGACTTCCAAGAGACCGATGTTAGGGGGGGAGGGGGGTTGCTTGTGAGCCCAAGACAAGTGGGATAACCTGAGCCTCGTATTCGATTATGACCAGGTGGGGAGATCACATAACTGTACAAAGAATGGCTGGGATGCAGGTTGGATATAAGCAGATGGGGAGATTTTGAAGCCTTATGGTCTTTGGTGCATGGTCAAGGATAGAGGTAATTGTAAAGGTGGGGTGGCCTAGTACTTACCTATGTCTGAGGCCAATGCTAAGGGGAGGATGTGATGCGCAACCTAACGCCCCGAGCGGTGTTCCATACTTCGAACGCTGATCAGAGTAGTTGGGGGTGTGGCCGAGGATTTTTGGCTGTGGGGTTGAATCACCCGGGCGAAACGGGGGATTCTTGTTTCGGGCCGAGGGTTGTCTTGTTAGGGGTTCGATCCGTTGTTGAGTGCAAGGGATGGAGGAACAGATAGTTCCAGAGGGACCATCGACAAAAACTTAAAAAGGAAAGGCAAACGAAATTGAAAAAAAAAAAAAGAGGACGGAGGAGTGGAGTTTTCCCGCTTCCTGATGCACTTGGTTTTGCGCGGCCCTTGGGGCGGTTGGCCCAGAATCGAGTTTTCAGGCCTCAGTGTCAGACTCGCCGAGCCCGCCCGGATGACCTTGCGCGGGGTAGACTGGGGCCGGGCGGCCCGTGGGAACCCAGATTCGCGCCCGCGCTGCAAGAGAGTTCTGGGAATCGAGCCGCACCTTCGTACCCCAGGACCAGTCTTCGCCAGGAACACGAGTCCCCCTGGCAACACCAGGGGCAGTTAAACCGAGGCCGCCATGTGGCGTGGGCCGCGGACCAGGGCAACACAGTTAGATCACTGTAGGGCAATACTAGGGGAGGGGAAGAGAACTCATCGATCAACACAAAGCCACTCCCTCCAATATGGCAGGCTCGGGCAGGGTTATACACATGAACGTGCTCGGTTCGTCGCAGAGCGCTCCGTATGTCCGCGTCGCAGTACACGCTACCTGACTATCGTCGTCCACGATGGGGAAGTTCGGTAGCGCGCTGCAATCAGTGCAATGGACTGATACGAAGGTCGAGCACGGGCATGGACCCTCGCTCGCGTCCGCCGAGGCGAACGCTGGCTCCGTGCGACGATCGCCACAATCCTGCCTTGAGTTTTTTTTTTTCTGTGTGTGTGTGTGTGTGTGTGTGTGTGTGTGTGTGTGTGTGTGTGTGTGTGTCAACCGGAGTGCTGGGCCGGGAATCCTAGGTTATGCCGAGTCGTGGAGATATCAGCCGCGTCGCGGGTACGCGGACGACTGATCGCTCCAGTTATCGAGTGAAATCGTGGGACAAGGCCCGCCCGTTTCACCCGCGGCTTGCGTCGCTTGGATGGGAGAGGGGTCGGGAAGAGATGGGCGCGGAGTCTAGAGGATACACGTGATTCAGGGCAAAAAGGGGCTCATGGAAGGGAGGAGGGATCAGCACACTCATGCATTCATGCAGATGGTCGACACCCAGCAACCCCTATCATCGCGCTTGGAAGCGTGCACACACCGTGACACACGTACTTCATAAGACCCTTGCCGACAAAGAGACATCCACATCCATAACTCTCATGTCACAGCATGCATACAACAGAGTACTCATACATCGAGACCTTGCACACATCCCACAGGGACAAGGCAGCAACGAAGATAAAAGCGAGTTCCTTAAGTATACAAAATTTCTCATACGACTGGCTGCCCTGGGCCCAGCCCCCAATCCATCAGAACCCCCGACAACCATAGGGTCCATAGCCACAAGGCCCTGTCGTTGTCGGCGTTCAATCTCCACCACCGCTCGGTCCCTCCGACTGTCTTACCCCAAGTCTATCGCTAAGTTCGCCCCACGTCATCTCTCCGCCCTTCTTTTGGGCTCGTCAAGCCTGTTCGACGTCGTAGACCTCGCGCATCGCTCGCGCAGCATTGCAGTCGAGATCAAAGAGACCGAGAGGAAGGGGTTGCGAGAATTTTTAGCGTGGAAGGCGGCGGAGAGCCAGTGCGAAGCATGGGGTGTAGATGAGCAAGGCAGAGGGAGGGCAGAGGTTCCAGAAGGATCGAAGGGAGCGAGTCAAATGATCTGCGTGATTGGGGTGGTCGTCCAAGTGGGGCATGCCTTCCGCTCTCACCACATTGACCCGACCATCCCAATTACACAGCCAATCGTTCGCAAGGATGGGTAAGGAAGGGATCAGACTTTGCTCCAGGGAAGATGAAGAGGCTTGCAAGAAGGGAACGTTCGGCAAAAAAGGAAGATGGCGCGGGGATGCAAAGCGGGAGAAAGGGTTTATGTGGCGCGCATAAATTTGAAAATCAGTCGCACGCACAAAAATTCAAAATTCCAAAATTCCTACCTACGCTAATTCCCAACTTTCTTGAATTTTCTCGGGGCAGCCGTTAACCAACCACGCGAGTCCTGAAAAAAAAAAGAAAAATAAGTTTCTGTCCCGTCTTCCTTTTTGTAAAAAAAGAATTTCAAAGGAAAAGGCAAAAGGAAAAAGAAAAGGAAAAGAACTGAAACCCCGTTCTTCCCAGTTATCTAGAACCCGTACTTTGAGGCTTACGTGGGATTTTCCCTTAAGGGTGTGGGAAGCTGCGGAGTACGGATCCTGGCTTATCACATCTGTGATGCGCAAAGGGCTCCAAAAAATCAGCAGTCTCCTGACTGCTGTATTGGTGTCCTAATTACTCTGAGGATCCGGGCGACCTCTTCATCGCCAGCTGGCCCCGAGCATTGCCTACTCTACTTCGATGCGTCCCGCATCGCTGTTGATCTGTCTCCCTATTGTACACCCGACCGGGCGGCCTCTTCATCATCAGCTGGCCCGATCGGTAAGCAACCGATTGTCATCAAATTTTTTTATTTTTTTTTATACACAGTGCGTTTTGACGCGCGACCTTTATGACTAAGAAGAAGAAGAAAAAGTTCAAAGGAAGTGGTCGATCTCAGGGTTGAGAGGAGGAGGGAGAGGGGGAAGAAAAGCTGCCAGCGCAGCTGGGGTCGTCGGCGCCTTCACTTCGTTGCAGTGGTGTTGGACGAAGGAGGGGTAAAGGAAGGCCACCGGCACGTGCGATAGGACACGTGGCGCCAGATCTGCGATAGCCCGTACGACCCGTCGTCGCACTGGGCGATTCTCGGGACCCGTCATCGCCAGATGGGTCTCAGTATATGATCTCCTCTCCCTCCTGAGCACCACGAGGACGAGGAGGTGGTACATGGCGTTCGAACGAATGTCGGTCTTGTAAATGAGCGTCCCCACCAGTCTGGCTGCTACACAACCTTCCAACAGCGGCTGCAAAAACGGTTCCCATGCGGGATCAGGACGCGGGGCCCCCTCAATCGCCTCGAGCCTGATTGTTCCATGCTCCACCATGAACTCGACGTCCGTCGGGTGGACCGTCCGGCTCGGAGGAATTACTAAGGTCAATGATCGAGGCACCCCGGGATGGCTGGCGGAAGTGGAAAGGTCCTGCGAGGATGGGGGGTCTGGGTGTGGGATATGGTACTCCTCCCACTCCTCCTACTCCTGCTGGTGCTGACGGGCCGGCTCCATCGAGGTTGAGGTCGGGAAGGAGCGGTGGCGGTGGTGTCGGCTCCGGATGGCTCCTGCATATCCGCAATCTGCTGGTCCCAGCTCTTTCTCCCGATGGAGGTCCCTCGATCGGTGCGGCTTTGCTCTCTGGAACGGGGTCAGGCCTCCGCACTGGCACGAGCTGGACCACGTCTTCTCTGGGTCCTACTCGGCTCCCTTGCGCCTCCGACGATGGTTGGCGATGTCTCTTCTTGGGTTCCTTCCTGGGGGTCTTCAGGGCTACTGGTCTGGGTTAGGACGAGGGAGGCTGCAACAGTTTCCCGTCGCTGAAGTCCACCACCTTTTCCCCTGTTCGTGCAGGGTAGTCAGGTATGGTGACCGCGTGGTACGTCCTCCGCGGTGCTGATGCGGTGCGCAACCGGGGTTGGAGATTTGCTTCCTCACTGAGTCACTGGCGATCACTTGGGCGATGGACAGTAGCTCAATGTGGATGAGCTCCAACAACCCCGGCCTGCTCATCCCGATCTTTCCGAACGGATATAGTGCCACCGTCCCCTCTTTCTGCTCAGGCTTGGGTCTCGTGATTGGGTCTCGTAATCACGTAATAGACGAGCAAGTGCTCACCGATGTTGTGGTCGTCGTGCGCCACGTAGAACCGGAACATGCCCGACACCACCGATTTATACAGCGCCCGATGCAACTCCCACGCGTCTTCGTCAGCGTATGGTAACGGCTCCACGTCAGTCAGCTCCACCAGGTACTCTGAGAAATTGCGCATGGGACAGGGACTTTCAGTGAGTTGGAAGGGAAGGGTGGTGGGCACAGTAAGAGAAGAAGGGAGGCATTTAGTACGAGGGAGGGGGAATAGCTTGGATGTTGAGAGGGTCAGCGGGAGGGAATAGTGCGGGTAGTTGGACTACTAATGTAAGCAGGCCATCTGGTGCCCGTTCAACAGTGAATCGTAAGCCGTGAAGCAATGGTCGCCCCACGCCTGGCACCCGTGCCACCAATCTCACCACTTGTCATGCGTAATTCCGTAGGAAAGTCTGCACCGGCTTCCGATACCGCTCCGCCAAGATCGTTAAGTCACTGATGAAGGTGCGACGATATGCACGAAGTTGGCCGCCACTCAAAGCGCACGGAACTCGATTAACACTCTCATGGTCTCCCGATTCGATAGTTGTGTCACGTCCACATACACCCCCACGTATGTCACCCGCTCACACAAGAGCGAATACGTGGCAAGATCCGCAATGCTAGGCCCTGACACGTTCACCTGCTGGATGTCGTACCGCAGCTGCCGATCATCATTAAATTGATGTCGCAACAGGTGATTCGCGATTGGAGCTTGAAAATGTTCGATTGGCTCATGCTCCTGCTGGCACTGGCTCATCCTATGCGATCGAGCTCTCAACACAAAAGGGCGATGCGGATTGGAAAGAGGAAGAAGAAGCAGTGGAGGACGAGGAGGAGGAAGAAGGCCTGGACGGAGCAGGAACCCGCTCGTGGTCCAGCGATGGCCGAAATGGGCGAAGCGCAGCGGCATCGCGAGTCAACGGTCTGGCTTGCGTGTTGTGTTTGGGGACGAGTTTCACGGAGAGTTGGCCTTGTGTGCCAACGTTCGTCACCTCGTAAATGCCAGTGTAACGAGGATGGATATTGGAGGAGCGCGCAGATTTCCGTACCTGCACCAGATCCCCGATCTTATAGCGGGCCAGTGGGCCTATGGATGCATGTCTGTTCTCATAATCTCGGATCTGCCGTTGATGCGTCTGATCCACGACTTTTTGTCGCCTCAGGGCTAACGCGGGGTAGGTCCTAACCATCAAATCCACATAATGTTGGGCCTTCTCGGTGTTGAGCCCGAGTCGCTCTAACTTCCGTACCCACTAGAGGTGACAGCTGCATGCGGGGGACACTATTGGTCCTTAGTTGAAATTGGGACACCCCTATACTACCGTGGGGGGTGGCCCGATAGACAGCCAAGATATGGTCGACTATGACGGGCCAGGGCGTGGTATCCCTTGCAGTAATATTCCGTCTAAGGGCGGTCTTAATCATTCGGTTGGCGTTCTCCACAAACCCATTGGCGTGTGGCCAGTGCCCTTGTGAGTATGAAATCCTATCGTCGGCCCTTACGAGATGTCGCTCTACTTCCCCTTGGAACTCAGACTCGTTATCCATGTGTACCTCCTCTACGTCCCAATGCACGCATAGAAAGCGATTAACATACCAGGGGTAGGTCTCGATCCACTTGGAAAAAATATCGACGACCACTAGAAGGACATTGAGCTCACCCTGATCGACAGGACCCCTCGGTACGTTGATATCCGCCGTATTGATGCAAACTCGCTGAAAGCGGCGATCTACCCTAGTCGGTATCATTGTGTGGGGCATCTGTACTAGCGCCTTACCTGCCGCCCAGGCCGGGCAATTCTGAACGATGTATCTGACATCTTCCCGAATTCTCGACCAATACCATCCATTTTTCTCAATGTTTTTTTTCGTGTATTTGACAGCGAAGTGGACCGCATCCTCTTCGTGTGCAGCTCGTGTCCAATCGAACCTAGCGAGAGGGTGTGGAACCATCAACCAACTAGACCCTCTATCATCATTGTTTTTTTGTTCTTGCAAGGCAGATTCCTGCCAACGATAATCATGAGCCCGTTCCGTGACTCGCCGACGTTCCGCCTTGGTAAGCTCCTCCTGCAGGTCTCCTTTCAGTCTCCTTAACAGGAGGAGATCCGTCCAGACTTCCGCTTTGCAGACACTTGGCGAAAATACGTCCTCTGTCCTAGCCTCTAAGTATCGTTTCTCCGTGGGTACTTGGTCCGTTCGGCATTCGGGACAGACCCCCCTCTTCTCGCTCCGGTACCTAACGCAACACCCGTGGGACCAAATCACGTAGCATTGGCTACATTGTACCCATGAGACAAAACTAGGCCCTCCCGGGTGTGAATCTTTCTGATCCGGTATCATAGGCAATGTGCAAAAGAAACAGGTGTTCATAGACGGAGAGTCGGGGATAGAGGAATGGGTCGAAGAACGGGGAAAAGACGAAGGGGCAATTGCCTCTTCAGGGGAGATCGTCATCTTGTCTCTCGGTAGTTCCCTTGCGAAGGACGTGCACCTGTGTAGCACACCGAACATGTTCGGAGCTTTTCCTAACGTCCAAACATGTTCGGGTGTTCGACCGAACACCCCCCAAACGTGTTCGGCCGAACATATTAAAAAAAAAAAAAAAAAAAAAACTTTTGTGTTTTGGTTTTTGATTTTTAACTCGAGTTTGGTTACGAATTTGAGCATACCCCCAAGGCAAAAGTTGTTTTTTATTTTTATTTTACATAACATATAATTTTTTCAGATTTTTCGGAAAACTTTTTTTTTTTTATGTTTGCGTTTGGGGGGGGGTTGGCAATTGTTCGCGTTCGGTCACCGAACCCGAACACGATGCTACATAGACGTGCACCTCCCCGTAGCGAGGCTCCGTCGGGGGCGAGGCAGGCTTCCACGGAATGAGCCGCTCGTTCGCCAGACACTTCTTCGGTGGCTTAAGGCGGGTCAGTACATCCACATTTTCGTGTTGCTTGGTAGCACGATGGTGAATGTTGAAATCGTAGTCTTGCAGCCTCACTGCCCACCTTCCCAAAGTTCCCGTATAATCTGTGTTGTTTTGTAATGACAACAAGGGCTGATGATCCGTCACCTATACAAACTTGTGACCGTAGAGATACAGTCGAAAATGCTGGGTGCCCACACCACAGTCAAACATTCGCCTTTGCAAGCTTCGTAGTTCGATTGCGCCTGACTCAGTGTTTTCGAGGCGTACTCAATGACGTGCTCGTTTCTGTCCACTCTTTGCTGAGTCAGCACTGCCGATATCGCTTGCGGCTGCCAATTGGTGTGCAGAGCGAACGGCCTTGTCGGATCCGGTTGCGCCATGATAGGTGTGGTGGTCAGGGCCTTTTTGAGCCCCCGAAAAGTCGTCTCGCATTCCGATGTCCAGACCAATTGTTCCTCCTTCAGCAAATTCGCCAGAGGCTTAGCGATGCAAGCAAACCCTTGAATGAATCGTCGATAGTAAGATTCCAGGTCTAGGAAGGCTCGAACTTGAGTGAGCGTGACCGGCGTTGGGGCCTCTTGTACGGCTGCAACCTTCCTTGGATCCGGCTTCAGGCCATCCACCGTGACGATGTACCCCAAGAAGGAAATTTTCGATAGGAAAAACTCGCTTTTCTCCAAAGCCACTTTGAACCCCACGTCTTTAAAGGCATGCAAAACCCACTTGACGTGTTCCACATGATACTCGTGTGTTTTAGAAAAGACCAAGATATCGTCCATATACACAATCACACAAAAATTTATCAGGGGTTGGGTCAGGTGGGTTTTGTTGACGAATTCCGCGAAGGCCACATATTCATGGCCGGTCGGAATGTCGCGGGGGCGTTGCAGATTCCCATGGGACATCTGATCCATTGCCATGTGCCTTCGAATAAGACGAAGGTCGTTTTAGGTCGGTCTTCTGGTCGGACCGCGACGTGGTGGAAACCGTGTCGGATATCGAACTTCGAGAAGACTCGGGCGGAATCGATGGCGTCCAGGAGATCGTCGATACGGGGCAGCGGGTAGACGTCCTTGGTGGTGATAGCGTTTAATTTCCGGTAGTCAATACAAATGCGGGCTGTCCCATTTCGTTTCGGCACGAGGACCACAAGGAATGACCAGGGGTCGAGGGAGGGTTCCACCCATCCTAAGCGCTTGAACTCCCTTACCCTATCCAGGGCTAGGTGTCATTCCTTCAATGAGTAGCGGGACGGTCAATAGTGTATTGGGGTGTGGCCCTCGGTATCAACCACGTGCTCTATCAAGTGTGTCAGCTTTATGTCGTGATCATGGATACTAACCACCTCGGGATAGGCCCGTATTACAGCAAGAAGAAGGCGTCGATATTCGTCAGGTACATGAACGGGTAGTTGGATGTCGATGCTCCCATTAGGAAGGGAAACCGTCGACGTGACAGTTGGAACCCGGGTGGTTTCCTCCGGGGAGGCTCCGAACAAGGAATTCTCGGTTCTTATCGAGAGTACGGTGGCTATGAGCTGACTGTCCGCCTGGCTTATCGGTTCTCTCTCTGTTCCGACTTCGCCATCGGATTCGACTTCAGCCGAGGGTTCTACTGAAAAGGCCTGTAAGAGTTCCCTCGGACCCCATTTGTATTCAAGGGACCTGGGTGAAAAGGACACCCCTTCCTCCAGCAGCAAGGCGGCCTTGGCATTCATTGGTAGGGGTCGCGGAGAGGCTTAAAGGACAGACCGTATAGCCCCCTAAGTTCGGTAAATCTCTCCGGGAGAGGGTCCGTCCTGAGATACAGGGACGCAGGGGGTTCCAAAAAATCGGCTATCCGTGATACCCGCACCAAGGGTTCCCCTTTTAGGGTGGAGGAGAACATTTGGGACCAGCTAGACTCGCTCCAGATAGCCCCGACGGACCCCCGCCGCCAGGATTGATAGTAGCATTCTTGAATTCGGATTGGATATTGGTTGGGTACATCCGAATCCTCGGTTTTTATCGTAGACCTCTCTTCGCCCATCGGCGACCACCGAATCATATTGATCCTACAGGCCTCAGCGGAAATGTGAGGAGCTGGTTGCGTGTGTACATGCACGACCGACCTCATCAGTATCGTTTGAGGCTTGGGGTGCCGATGTGAGCACCACCTTAGAGCTCTCAAAATGCATTTGTGCTCCTACCGCCACCTGACACCTGCCACGAGATCCCTAGCAACAGATCATGTGCCTGCACATCTAATACAATCGCGTCACACAAACAATGCACCCATCCGACCCGTATAGGTATATTTGTAATTCGCCCTTTACAATGAATGTTGTCCTCCGTCGTGGACACATACAACTCGTCAGGACGGAGGGGCTGGATCTGTCCCTCGCGACCCAATCGCTTCGTTAGCCCCCAAGAGATGGCTACCGTCGACGATCCAGAATCAAAGATGGTGGCCGAGGGACTTCCCCAGACCTCGCAGTCACACTCGACACTTCCAGGTAATCAGATAGGCCCAAAGGAACACCTCGGGTTTCTCCGGCGGTGGATCTGCGGCTTAGATCATTCCGACCCGATTTGGCTCGGGAATTTTTGAGGTCGATGGTTGTGCCTTGGCCACCGCCGGTTGGTTATTTACAATTGGTTTCTTGCCCCTTCGGTTTTCCTCGAACCGGCGTCGGTTTTTTAGGCATCGCTCAATCAGTTTTTCATTGGCGGTTTCAGAAATGGTCAGAAGGTAGGGGATAGGTACAAGGATCCATAGGTCCAGGGCTTTCATGGCATCCAATATATCGATCTAGCCATCTTTGTACTCAGGAACCGGCGTGGTGAGGTCCTCGAACCTGGGTCTCCACGGCCCTTGATCGCTTTCCTTGGTAATCGTTGGATATGTCGTATTACTCCAATGGTCCCATTTTCAAGCATGGTCACCGCCATATATTCATCGGGCCCGATTTCGGTGGCTGCAGGGGTCATCGTCTCTGTGGTCCCAATATCCATAACAGTTGCCACCCTACCCTGCCCTGCAGCAGTCGGGGCTGCCAATGGGATATGGGAAGGTCCAGCAGACCCCACTGGTGCTCGAGGTTTCAGACAATCTTTCACGAGGTGGCCCGGTTGGCTACAATTGTAACATTGTAGGGGTTGAATGGCCCCTGCCAAGGCGGGTCGTGGCATAGAGGACCCAGTGGCGATTTGCTGCCTTTGAGTCCCTGCCCCCCGTTGTCTTTGTAATCCCTGGACAAACTCGGTCAAGGGTGCCACCATCATAACGAGTTGTGCGGCTACCTCTTTCATCGACAGTTCTTCTTCATTCCGGCCTCCTTGTGTTTGGAAAGGGCACCGGGAGGCCGAAGAAGAGGAGGGTGCTCTTCGGTACGGATTCCTTTTAGCCGGTCTTCGAACATCTGAGTCGTAGTAGAGTAGCTATTACATCGGGCACCAGAGGGGTCGTCTCCGTCAGATTCTGAATCCAAGCCTACATCGTAGTTCTCTTTTCCATAGTTGATGGCAATCATGGCATATTGAATTAGCTCGGTCAAGGTGTGTTCAATCGGATTGCATTTCTTACGGATCTTTTTCCGCAAGCGGGAATCATATAATCCCCTGATGAAATCAGTACGCACCATCTTCTCGTCAACCCCGGAGCGTTCTGCCAGATAGGTAAAGCGCTCCGCGTACCTATCAACGGTCTCGCGGGGCTGCTGCGTGTATTTTTTGATTAGGCGTAGGCACTGCCCCGACGAGATGTGATCAAAGCGTTCGAGAAACTTTCGTTGGAAGGTGGGCCAGTTGGTATAGAGGTTTTGTCCATACCATTCAAACGCGGTTCCAGCTAACCTTCCCGGAATCCGTTCTCGAAGCAACTGGTTCGTCCAAGCCTGGGCCTTCAGGGCCGCCAGCCAGGTGCATGGGTCGGTTTCGTCTTTAGAGAAGATGGGAGCTTCGGAAGGAAGAGGAACGAAGTATACGGGGTGGTTGGCCAATCTCGCATGATTGTCCACTCCCTGTCTTGGTTCCACCATGGCCTGGGGTTGCTTTTGCACCCGGCCCCTTGCTTGGTTTTGATTGGCGTTCGTGGGGCGGCGGCGCCTGGGCGCCTGCCTATCCGAGAAAAAAAAAATATTCAAGAACAATAGGATGGTTCAACAAAAGTGACAGTTGTCCCAAGAAACCTCGGAGCCGAAACAAATCAGCTCTGATACCGACCTCACGGCCCGCGCAGCCGCAGCGTTCTGTACTTCGAATGCCAATCAGAGTAGTTGGGGGTGTGACCGAGGATTTTTGGCCGTGGGGTTGAATCACCCGGGCGAAACAGGGGATTCTTGTTTCGGGCCGAGGGTTCTCTTATTAGGGGTTCGATCCGTCATCGAGTGCAAAGGACGGAGGAACAAATCATTCCAAAGGGACCATCAACAAAAACTCAAAAAGGAAGGGCAAACGAAATCGGAAAAAAAAGGAGGACGGAGGAGCGAACTTTTCCCGCTTCCTGCTGCGCTTGGTTTTGCGTGGCCCTTGGGGCGGTTGCCCCGGAATCGAGTTTTCAGGCCTCGGTGTCAGACTCGTCGAGCCCGTGCAGATGACCTTGCGCGGGGTCGACTGGGGTCGGGCAGGCCGAGGGAACCCAGGTTCGAAAATTAGCCAGGAGCACGCCCGCGTTGCAGGAGAGTTCTGGGAATCGAGCCGCACCTTCGTATCCCAGTACCAATCTTCGCCAGGAACACAAGTCCCCCAGGCAACACCAGCGGCAGTTAAACCGAGGCCGCCACGTGGCGTGGGCTGCGGACCAGGGCAACACAGTTAGATCGGTGTAGGCCAATATTAGGGGAGGGGAGGAGACCCAATCGATCAACATAAACCCAGTCCCTCCAATATGGCAGGCTCGGGCAGGGTTATACACATGAACTTGCTTGGTTCATCGCAGAGCGCTCCGTACGTCCACGTCGCAGACTCGCAGTGCACGCTATCGTCGTCCGCGATGGGGAAGTTCGGTAGCGTGCTGCGATGGACTGATACGAAGGTCGAGCACAGGCAGGGACCCTCGCTCGTGTCCGCCGAGGCGAACACTGGCTCCATGCGACGATCCGCCGGATCCTACCTTGTTCTCTCTCTCTCTCTCTCTCTCTCTCTCTTTGTGTGTGTGTGTGTGTGTGTGTGTGTGTGTGTGTGTGTGTGTGTGTGTGTGTGTATGTGTGTGTGTGTCAACCGGAGTGTTGGGGCCCGGATCCTGGGTTCTGCCGAGTCGCGGAGATATCAGCCGCGTCGCGGAGACGAGGACAACTTATCGCTCCGGTTATCGAGTGACATCACAGGACTAGGCCCGCCTGTTTCGCGCGGCGCCTGTGTCGCTTGGATGGGAGAGGGGTCGGGAAGAGATGGGCCCGGAGTCCTGAGCATAAGCGTGGCATTCAGGGCAAAAAGGGGCTCATGGAAAGGAGGAGGGACCAACACACTCATGCATTCATGCAGACGGTCGACACCCAGTGATCCCTATCATTGCGCTTGGAAGCGAGCATACACACGTATTTTATAAGGCCCTTGCGGACAAGGAGACATCCACATCCATAACTCTCATGTCACAACATGCATACAATAGAGTACTCGTACATCGAGACCTTGCACACATCCCACTGGGACGAAGCACCAATGGAGATAAGAGCGAGTTCCTTAGTATACAAAACTGGTCGCCCTAGGCCCAGCCCCCAATCCGTCAGAACCCCCGACAACCATAGCCACAAGGCCCTGTCGCTGTCGGCGTCCGATCTCCACCGCCGCTCAGTCCTCCGACTGTCATACCCCAAGTCTATCGCTAAGTCCGCCCCAAACTGCCATTTCGTCAAAACGGACATCTCTTTTTTGAACGAAATTAAAATTGAGTTTTTGTCCCAAAATCTGGTCCAATTTTTTGGCTCTTGGGGGTCCGGACCCCCAGGAGCCAAAACTTTGGACCTGATTTCGAGCCAAAAACTCAATTTTAATTTTGTTTAAAAAATATAATACGTCCGTTTTGACGAAATGATCATTCCCACGTCGTCACTTGGGCTCGTCAAGCCTGTTCGACGTCGCGGACCTCGCGCATAGCTCGCACAGCATTGCAACCGAGATCAAAGAGAGCAAGAGGAAGGGGTTGCGAGAATTTATAGCGTGGAAGGCGGCGGAGAGCCAGGGCGAAACACGGGGTGTAGATGAGCAGGACAGAAGGAGGGAAAAGGTTCCAGAAGGATCGATGGGAGCGAGTCGAACGATCTGCGTGATTGGGGTGGTTGTCCAAGTGGGATGTGCCTTCCGCTCTTACCACATTGACCCTACCATCCCAATCACACAGCCAATCGTTCGCAAGGATGGGTAAGGAAGGGATCAGACTTTGCTCGAGGGAAGACGAAGAGGCGTGCAAGAAGGGAATGTGCGGCAAGAAAGGAAGATGGCGCGGGGATGCAAAGCGGGAAAAAGGGTTTACGCGGCGTGCAAAAATTTGAAAAGCAGTCGCGCGCACAAAAATTCAAAATTCCAAAATTCCTACCTACGCTAATTCCCAACTGTTTCTTGAAATTTTCGGCGTGGTCGCTAACCGGCCACACGAGTCCCCAAAGAAAAAGAAAAATAAGTTTCTGTTCCGTCTTCCTTTTTGTAAAAAAAGAAAGAAAAAGGCAAAAGGAAAAAGAAAAGGAAAAGAAATGAAACCTCGTTCTTCCCAGTTATCTAGAACCCGTACAGCCGTACTTCGAGGCTTACGTGGGATTTTCCCTTAAGGGTACGGGAAGCCGCTGAGTACAAATCCTGGCATATCACATCGGGTTGCGTGTGAGCCCAAGATGAGTGGGATAACCTGAGCCTCGTATTCGATTCTGATCAGGTGGGGATATCACATAGCTGTACAAAGAATGGCTGGGATGCAGGTTGGATATAAGTCAGATGGAGAGATTTGAGCCGTAGGGTCTCAGGTGCATGGTCAAGGATAGAGGTAACTGTAACGGTGGGGTGGCCTAGTACTTACCAATGTCTGAGGCCAATTGCCCAATGCTAAGGGGGGGAAGGGGTTGCATATGTGCCCAAGATAGACGAGTGGAATAACCTGCTTCCTACTATAATCAAACAATCAGGATTACAACTAAGTTGAACTAACCAACAAACAATCATAATATGAACGACATACGTCCACCTATGGGACTTGTAGAGAAGGCCTATACCTAGCGTCCGAAGTCCCGTGCGACAAGTCTCGTCGGACTATGCTTCGATCAGGGCTTAGTAGGGTAAACATGGGACTCTGCTTAGCCCTGGTACCTGCAACCGCTGTCCGGTCAAGTCATCCCCGTTGAGATCACTGGACGGTGACAATCCTGAGTGGTAGACATTGAGGTAGGATTGTGGAAATGGGGGGTGCGCCAAGAAGAATTACGAGTGTGGTAGGTCGGGAGGGAGTCTCATAGGAAAAGAGGCCTTTATATGGACCATCGTGATAGCCACATGGTCGATTACTAAAGGTGACTGTCATATGTCCAGAATCTGACCTCTACAACAACCTGGGCTTTTTTAATTAAGAAGAAGAAGAAGAAGAAGAAGAAGAAGTTGGGCATGGTGGGCTGTGATAACTGGGACGGTTTTTTGTGGGACAAAATGGTCCTAGGATAGGGAGTGGGTACGTCTGGGAGTGATTGCAGAGGACCTAACCCTAACTCGGGGTTGGGGCTATGGGCATCACCAAAGCACTCTAGAAATGTGCAAAATGAGAGTGAGCTTGCTGGTAGACGATGGTCTGATGCACCCGCCACAGTTTGGTCTTTTTCACAGATTCAAAGTCATTGGTGTGGCGAGGCCGTATGTGGTGTGGCAAGGCCCTATGTGGCTCAAGTTTGCAGAGCAATCATCCCCGGTGTGATCGCCGATCACACAAATAGGTTATTCACACATAATGTCTACCTCTCGGCGGGCTCTTCAGTGGCAGATCATACACCGATGTCTCCTGACCCCGGACTGGTTAACGGCGCGCTCGAATCTCGAACAAAAAGGTGTGCTGTCTCCAATCCGCACCTACTGCAGGCACTCCTCGTCACAACGTCGCCAAGCAGATCTGGAGCACTGTCTGTTGGCTTGCCCCATGGCTCTCCAACTCTGACGATGGTGGGACGCACTGTGGTGTAAGCTCTCAGGCACCGCCTTCCAATGGGAAATTGGCCTTATACTGTTGGGAAGACGAACAGACTACCCATCCACCTGATCTTCTTTCCAATGAAACCTGTTCAAGCATACCCGCCTGGCCATACGCATCGTTACCTGGAGAACACAATGTTCTAACGAGCGCAAATTGTTCACCTTTGGCCTCCCTGAGGCTAAAGCAGAGATTGGGGAGCACATTAGGGCTAACGTAGTAAAGGCCAATAAGAAGCTGCTCGCTGCGCTGCCTGCAATAGCAGATCAATTGGTGAAGCGGCAAGCTACCTCATAATTCAAGGACCTCTGGCTCGACCCCCAGAGGAGGATGGCAGATATACACGATGACGGGAGTGTCACATTGATATGGAAGACTGTCACATTGATATGGAAGAACTGGCCATGTGGCCGAACATGATCAAACTTTGGAGATGTTTGGGACCGAAACAAAAACGCCCTCCTGATAGGTGGCACGATATATGGAGGCAACCCATATTTGGTAACCCCCATATTGTCGATGAAGCAGGTAATCCCTTCCCATTGACAACGAATTCCCCCTAGCTCTCCTGGGTCAAAAAAGGTATATATACAATAGGAAGCCTCTGGGATGCTCGTGCAGGCGACTGGATACCCGCGGCCCAGCTCCAAAAACGCATAAAGTATGTCAAAAAGGTGGAGGACAAACTGCGCATCCTACGAGAAGCCGTGCCGCTGGCCTGGCAACTGACACTCAAGAAAGGTCCGACCATTCAACAGGGAGATTGGGTGGTTAAGCATTCTGATCTGCCCCTGCCGCGCGCTATCTATAGAGTGCACAAATGTGACTCCTGGACCTGCAATCTGGAAGCCCATGAACCCCAGCGCCCGGGGGCGAGGATGTCCAGCCTCACACGTAACGACGAACTTGACTGCGATCACAGCAGGGCTGATCTGATGCTTGTACGAGTGGTGGGTGATCCGAACTTAAGACGGTCTCTTCGTCTATGAACCGTCCACGCCAATTGCGACTCTGCCCTTTGACCCGGGCGAGTGGGAATGGCCTGGGGAGAAACCTATGCATGTCTGGGACTATTCTATAAAAGGGGGTTACAGAACCTCAAACCCCGACGTGCCCACCACCCAGATTATAATTGACCGATGGACATTCACCTATGGACTCAACCCTGTTGCACAACCTGACATGGTCCACATATGCAAAGCTTATGCCCACAAACCTTCGCTCTCTGCAGTGGCAAATCCTACACTGGTGTCTTCCCACACCAGACTGGTTGGTCTCAAGAACAGATTTGGAACAGAAAGGCCTGCTGTCCCCCATTTGCTCTTACTGCCGGAGAACGACCTTGCCTGCCAGAGCAACGCTTGAACACTGTCTCCTGGCGTGCCCAATGGTTGCCCAGCTGTGGCGCTGGTGGGACGCCACCTTTCACTCATTGACGACTTTCCACATCCCGGGGGATCTGGGCCTTCTGTTGCTGGGTAAGAATCGACATTTGCTGGCCCACTGGTCCCCCTTCGCAGTTAATCTGTTTTCATACACACGGCTGCACATCCTAATGCTGGCCTGGCGTGCTAGATGCTCCTTTGAAAGGAAGGACCATCAGTTCGGTCTGCAGCAAGCCCAGCAAGCGATCGAAGAGGCGATCAGATACCACACCTGGGATGCGTGATAAACGAATACTGCAATGAAAATGAACCCCAGGCCAAACAAACCATCCACGACTCCTACATTCAAATCTGGCAGGACCCCCATGGGAAGTTCAGTGAGTTGGATGGGAGAGTGGGCATCTTGTGGAGACCGTGGAGATGCTCAGAGGGCACGTGGCAACGAAAACCTCTTACTGACTTTCAGGTGCCGTACCTTCCGACTAACTTCATTCTTGTGTCATCTCCCCCTCCCCCCCCCCCCCCCCCCCCCCCCCCCCCCCCCCCCCCCCCCCCCCCCCCCCCCCCCCCCCCCCCCCTCCCCCACCTCACTCGTCGCCCTCCCCCCTGCGCTCCCAACCCCCCAGCCTGAGGCCATCTGCAGTGGACAACAATGAGCTGAGGGAGGCAGTAATGAAAGTCGGGGCGGCTCCGAGTTTGGAGACTGTGGACTTTGCTCTACAACATCCGGTGACGGCAATGGAAGGGGGGTCGGTGCTCTGAGACAGCAAGCATATATGCCCTGAGGATTCCGAAATGAGTCGGTCCGAGGTCACTGCCCTTGTCACCGGTTGTCAATCTTGACAATAAATCCTTACAACACTGAGGGTGGTATGCGCTGCAATGTGTAGTCGGGCTGCTGGTTCTCATGGCATATTACGGTGGTGGATGGGGAACAGGTGCTTTGTTTGCCCTGGGGATAGTGACACTCCACGATGGTTGGAAGCAACCTGCACAATTGGCTATTTTGTAACATAATATAGGCTGTCATGTGGACAATCAATCCAGGCTGCTGGGTGCTCGTGTAGCTTCACCATACTTCCTCCTTTGAGGGTGGGTTATGCACCCAGCGGTCGCTACAATCAGTTGTCTGTGCAAACTGTTAAGTATTATGTTTTTCTGGGACGCTGGACCCGGTTTCCGGCAGGTGCTGCTCCCCACCAGTAGATGGAGCCCCCTGGTCAGTGCTAGAGGTGTCTGCTCTTATCAGCACCTCTAGCAACCGATCGGGTTGTTTCTCAAAAAAAAAAAAAAAAAAAAAAAAAAAAAGATATGGAAGAACTGGCTTGCCAAAGAAAAGCACTGGTGGCTGAGACCGCTTGATTGCTTCCACACTCCGCTGCCGGGAAGGAATGCACAGGCATTGATAGTGGATCATGCACCCGTAGGAGGACTCCGAGGAACTCCTCAGTCTGGCACCCAACCTCCCCTCTCCCCTTCCCAACCCCAGCCTCTGCTCCCTCTCTCAACCCCCGCTCACCCCGCCTCCACCGTCGGCCCCGTATCCTCTCTCTTCTTCACCTTCCCTCCCCGGGACTGCTTATCCACCCACCCCCTCGTCGCCTTCTCCAATCTTGCAACCACCCCTCCCTCTCTCTAGCCCGCCCCCCCTGCCCTGGACGGCCCGACCCCCCTAACCTTGCCACCTCCTCTTCCCGTGAACCTCCCATCACCTACTCCCCCGCCTCCCTCTCACCACAAATGGTGTTCGGCCCCAACATTGGTATCCCACCCACGGCCCGGTGACCAAGGTTCAAGTCAGCAGGCCATGCACGATGGACAAGCAACAGCGGTCCTCTGCAATGGATGACCACTCCGGCTATGACAATGGCAGCTATGAAGATCCCTAGCGTTCTCAGATTCAGCAACAGGACGACATGCAGGAGGGTGGTAGCTGTCCAAGATGACATCCGAGGACCAGGGCTACACGATGGCAGACAAAGAAAGGGCCCATTCCCCCCACTGGCAGCTGGAACAGGGGCCAGTGGGGGGCGAGGCCCACCCAACAGGCAACATTAAGGATAAGAAATCCTGAGTACATGAGTCAGTTGTCTGATCACTGTCAGTCACGGGAATGACTTGTAACCCAGTTTCCAGCAGGTGCTGCTCCCCACCAATAGATGGAGCCTTCAACTGCGGAGCCACTTAGGGAGGCTGCTCATACCGCATCCCTAAGTGGTGTCCACGACTCGAAGTTAAAAAAAAAAAAAAAAAAAAAGGATGTGAAAGCAGTAAGCTGGGAGAGAACTTCAGATGGTTGGTGGACACTTGGTGCAAGGGGATGAACTGGATCGAGTCAGTGGATGGGGAAGGTAAGTTAAAATAAAATTCCATCAGCTCATTTGATGATTCCAACCGCATTGCCTCCCGGATTTCATTGGGAAATCCGTCAATGCCTAGGGTTTTATCCTCATCGATTTGTGAGAGTGCTGTCCAAATTTCTTCTTTGGTGATTGGTCTTTCCAAAAATTCACGTTGATCTTGTGATAAGGCTTTGGTTAATGGAACCAAAAAAGTTCCTTATCTGATGGTCATCTTTTGAGAACCAAAGCATATCAGTTTCTGATGCAACAAAGGTATCGCTTTTCTTTTTTCTTTTTTCTTTTCTTTTCGCTTTTTTCTTTCTTTTCTGTTTGCTCTTCTTTTATCCTATCTGGGCCTACCTAACCATTGTTCTGTTACTGTGGATGGCCCAGTGATGGGTGGTTAGGGCTGACAGTGTGCAGCTTTGGTGAACGACAGGGATCAAGAGGCCTCCGCGCAAGAGTGGAGGAAGAAATCCACCTTTGCTGATAAAAGACCGTCCAACCATTGCCTGTCAAAGACAAAATGGCGAGCCTGGGTAGGGGACTGGAAACTTTGCAGGGGATTAAAGACACCTTGAGCTTGCTCGGCTCATTCATCAGCTTCGTGGAGAGCAGGTGCCAAGGGCCAGAGCAGATCCAACAGGTCAAACAGCAGTTGCTTGAGACTGCAAGGCATATCAGCGCGGTTATTGAGGGAGCAAAAGACGATGGCATATTCAGGCAAACCATGATAGACGAATGGGAGTCAACAGAGGAAGAACTGAGAAACGCTCGTGATCTTGTTAGTGGCACGACTAATCAAGGAAACTGGAGTGCATGGTGGAACCGTGTCGGGACCACCGTCCGAGGTTTTGATTCTGCATACTATTTTCAGCTGAAGAAAGCCTGTGACTCCCTTAACCAGCTTTTCCGCCACTTGGAGTTAGTGATTGAAACCTGCAAAGCCTTGAAAGCGAAAGAGCATAAATGCGTGCAGTTATTCCATCGTGAGGTCAACACTGCAGTTGCTCAGGTGCTGTACAACAGGGATATTTTTCACAGATTGAGGGAACACTTTGGGCAAAGACTAGGTGAGGATCCCAATGAGAGGGTGCTTCGTCTGTGTAGCCAATCGTACCAGGATGATAACATCACGAAGTTCGCTCTGGGGAAGACGAGCGGCGTCTGGATTCATCCCACTTTCCACAGACAAGCAGAGCGCTGCAACAACCAGGCAGTTGGGGGGCGACGGCGAGGGACCATTGACTGGAGGTGCGCAAATGGTGGAACCGCCACTATAACAATCACCTGCTACGGCCGGTTTTATTTCTACATCTTTCATTCAACTGCAGCTGAAGTCGGGACGGCCTATTCCAGGAAGTTGCATCTCGTTTATCCATCCAATGGGAACCAGGTTAATGCGTCGCCCGGGTAAGTGGATGATCATGCTTGCCTGTGCAGGGAAGGCTTGGGTGGCAAACATGTACAAAGTGCAAAACTCTGTATGTGTGTGTGTGTGTGTGTGTGTGTGTGTGTGTGTGTGTGTGTGTGT
>BFEA01000086.1:3009385-3025030 GCA_003427395.1 Chara braunii
CAAGAGGTGGAAGACAAGAAAAGATTGCAGGCAGAAGGGGATAAATTGCAGAAAGCTCTAGAAGTGCAAAAGGAAAACCCCTCTGCAACGGAAGCACAGCTTGCACTCCTCAGGGAGGCCGTCCTCAACACGAGGCAAGACATGGACTTAATGCGGCAGACCTTGCAAGGTGTAGAAACACATCGGGTTGAATTTGAGAATGTCTGGAATAACTTCGTAGAAAAGTCAGCAAAGGACGTTGACCAACATGTGCAAACCATCCAGGCTTTGGACGAACATATTAATAAAGTCTTCACACCGGAGGTTGTAGAAAAGATTGTAAAGGGAGCTGGAGGCGACGGAGGAGATGGAGATGGCGACGGCGATGATGACAAGAAAGGAAAGAAGAAGATTGAGGATTCAAAGGGTCAACCTTCCCAGGAACCCGGGCAGACTAACAAGATTAAGCTTAAACTGCCATGGACCTACAATGGGAAGAAAGAAGAAAGTGTGTTGCACTGGGCGGCGGCAATTGAAACTTATGTGTATGGACAGCGTATCCCATACTGGGACAGGGTCTTTATGGCAACTTCGTGCATGGGAGGCGACGCCATGAGCTTCGCCATCTCGCTGCAAAAGGAAGCGGGATGCAACTCCGTGGTAGAATATTCGCAGCAAACGCGAATCGAAGATTTCCTTAAGTTAATAAGAGAAAGATTTGAGGACAAGAACTTAGCAAGACGTATAGAAATGTTGATCCTCAGCCTCCCCGATAGGAAATGGAAGAGCACTTCTGCATTAAAGGCAACTATGGATGAATTGTTGCAATGCCCTGATCATGGATTAACGCCAGCCCAAATTCTAAATAGTTTTGCACGAGCACTCCCGGATCCCCTACGCACACAACTTTATCCCCGCACTAAAGAAGAGCGGATGACGTATGAGAAGTTCGGCAAGATCGCCATAGATCACGCCGGCTTCCTCGCCGAGGCGAACTATTGTCATTATTGGAAGGATCTGCAAGCGGGTAAAAGATGGCAAAACCGCACTATCTCAGGGTCTATACCTGGGAAAGACAGTCTCCTTCTAACTTTTGAAGAAGGCGGCGCCGAGACCATCTCCTAGGATCAGGTTGACTATGGTCTCGATGAACCCAACAGACCGGTAACTCAGGAGGGGAGTTACGCGGCTGTTGCAGCCCGCGGGGGAGGGCGTCAAGGAAGAGGGCGTGGCCGAGGAAGAGTTCGCGGTCGTGGTGGACGAGGATTCGGCACCCATTGGGGTGGTGGTGAAGGAAGCCACTACGTGGGAGGAAGGGGAAATGGTCCCTCATACGGTGGCTGTGGTTCTTACTCCACCTGGGGTAGAGGAAGAGGCTCATGGTACAACAAGTGGGATAAGCCATACCCACCACATCCAGGCCTACCGGAAGGAGAGCCTTGGAAAGAGTTGGGAATAACAGAAAAGGTATGGGCTGAAAGAAAGAAAGCCGACCAATGCCTCAAATATGGGGACCCCGACCACATTGTCCCCTATTGCCCTGACTATAGGGGGGCAAAAGGGAACAGCCAGTAGAGGTGCCAGTTGCCTCTACCGGGGCTTCGAATGTTGAAAAATCAGAATCCTCCCATTCGAAGGCCCTAATGGCAGAAACTGAAGAGGAAGGAAGTCCCCATCTAGTACACTGTCCAGAGGTGGCAAACGTATGCATCTCTCTAGATGGATCCCTCGCTGGCGTGGGTGATGAGTTGGCCGCTCGTCGCCAAGCCTGGACTGAAATTCGTAAAAAGAAAGGACAACTAATAATTGCAGATCTAGAGATAAATCGAATAAAAGTAGGAGGTATGATAGACAGCGGGTCTACACGCAGTTATATTAGTAAAAGAGGGTTGCAGAAATTGCGTCTTGGGCTTAAGGTTAAGAAGTTAGATGAGCCCATTGTAAGTAAGTTAGCAAATAGTAGTGAAACTGTCATGGACCGATACGTTGAGGGGGTACAAGTTTACTTCCGGCTAGAGGCAGAGGGGAAGGTGGAACGTGTTATCCACTCTCTGACCTTCTTGGTGGAGGATAACTTGCCCTTTGATGTGCTATTAGGGATGGATTGGGGTGAGGCTACACATGCGGATCTAAAGTTAAGGGAACATGAATGTTGGCTTCCAAGTCCGCAAGGAGGTAAGAAGAAAATTCGCCTCTATCATGAATCTGGAAAGGAAAGCAGCCTAGCTCACTGTTGTATGAGTGCCCCAGCGTTCGCTCGCCATGTTAAGAAAGATAACTTGTATGACCAAGTCTTTGTTGCATATGTGCGCTCAGTAAAGGAAGGAGAAACGAAGGAAGAAGTCAGGTCCCAAGAGATTGAGAAGATCCTGAAAGAGTTCGCAGATGTGGCTGAAGCCCCAAGCGGTGTGGTGGAAAGACCCATCCGCCACCGCATTGATATCATTCCAGGGAGCGCGCCCCCGAAGGGGCCTATCTATCGTATGTCGCACCAAGAATTGGATGAACTGTGAACCCAACTCGATGAGTTGTTGAAAAATGGTTGGATAAGACCTAGCTCCTCACCCTATGGTGCGCCTGTGCTCTTTGTGCCTAAAAAGAACGGCGGCGTTCGCATGTGTATAGATTATAGGAAGTTAAATGATATAACAGTGAAAAATTCCGAACCATTACCGCGAATAGACGATTTGCTAGATCGCGTGCAGGGAAGCAAAGTCTTTTCAAAGATCGATCTAAAGTCCGGCTACCATCAGATTGAGGTTGAGCCGGAAGACCAACATAAGACTGCCTTCAGAACAAGGTATGGACACTATGAGTTTATAGTTCTGCCCTTTGGTTTCACGAATGCCCCTGCCACTTTCCAAAGAACAATGAACGAACTATTTTGTGAGTGGCTCGATAAATTTGTTGTGATTTATCTAGACGATATTTTGATTTTCAGCAAAGATGAAAAAGAACATGCTGAGCATCTTCGACTTGTGCTAAATAAGCTAAGGGAAGCAAAACTCAAGATAAACCCAAAGAAGTGTGAATGGGCTAAGCGTCAAGTGTTATACCTAGGACATGTGATTGATGGAGATGGGGTGAAACCGGAAGATGCCAAGATAGCAGCAATCAGAGATTGGCCAAACCCCCACACCTTGACTAAGTTGCGGTCGTTCCTTGGGTTAGCCAACTACTATCGAAAGTTCGTAAGACACTTTACGATAATAGCTGCTCCCCTTCGCCGATTGCTTAAGAAAGAAGTAATTTGGAAGTGGGATTCAGACTGCACTATGTCTTTCAAGCGTCTGAAAAAGTGTTTGATCAATTATCCGGTTCTGAAAGTAGCAGACCCTTCATTACCTTTTGTGGTCATGACCGACGCTAGTCAATTTGGTATAGGTGTTGTACTCTAGCAAGATGATGGGCATGGGTACAGACCTGTAAAGTTTATGTCTTGCCGCTTACCTAACGAGAAGGTAGTTGCTTCAACGTAGGAACGAGAATTGTACGCTTTGCGTGAGGCTCTCAATCATTGGCGACATTTCCTTCTAGGAAGGCATTTTAAAGTATACTCTGACCATGAAACACTTCGCTGGCTCAAAACGCAAGCTCGAATGACACCTAAGTTGACAAGGTGGGTTGCAGAGATTGATATGTTTGACTTTGAGCTGAAGCCAGTCAAGGGTAAGTATAACGTTGTTGCTGATGCACTAAGTCGTAGATCAGACTTTTTCGGTGCTATTATGACTTATCTAGATGTAGGTACAGACCTACAAGAAAGGATTAGAAATGCGTATCCCTCTGATCCTGTTTATGGAGCCATGATTAAGCTAGTGCAAGAACAACCAGCAGAGTTTCCCGATCATAAAGTAACTTAGGGTCTATTGTTTGAACGAACTGATGTGCATGATAGGCTGTGTATACCCCATAATGAGGAGATCAAGAGTGTGATCTTGGGGGAATGCCATGATACAGAAGACCATTTTGGGTGGAAGAAGACCTATGGGACCTTGTTACGTTCCAACACCTGGCCTCGAATGAAAGCAGACTGTATCGCGTATGTGCAAGGCTGCCAAGTGTGCCAACGAAACAAAAGCACCACGCAATCGCCCCTCGGGCTACTTAAGCCCTTGCCTATCCCTACCGGCCCTGGAGACTCTGTCTCTATAGATTTCATGGACACTAAGGTAAAAAGCAGAAATGGGAAGACGCAAGTAATGGTCATAGTGGATAGATTCACTAAGTATGYTGTTTTTGTAGCTTTGCCTTCRGAAGCGAAGACTGATTTAGTGATTCGAGAATTCTTTAATCATTGGGTGAAAGACTTTGGACATCCCTTAACTATTGTGAGTGACAGAGATACCAGGTTCACAAGTGAACAATGGCAACAACTAATGAATGTATATGGCTCTAAGTTGACTATGTCATCAGGCAGACATCCTGAGACTAACGGCCAGACTGAGCAGATGAACAAGATATTGCAGCAAACTCTGCGCATGTACATTCGTCCCGATCAGATTGACTGGGATGAACATCTGCCTAAGATTGCTAGTGCCTATAATAACTCTGTGCACCTATCTACGTGTAAGACTCCTATGGAGTTACATCTGGGATGGCGTCCACGCCGACCCATTGATCGATTGAACCCGGATCAAGTGCATAAGCTTCCTGTGGGGACTAGTGAATTTGCAGTCCAATATCAGAAAGACATTGAGAAAGTAAAAGAAAATATACTTAAAGCACAACATCAAATGATTGAACAGGCAAATAAACACAGACGCCCGTCTCAATTTGCTGTAGGAGATTTGGTTTGGGTGAAGTCTAAAAAGTTTGCTCCTGAAGAAAACATCTCTCAGAAGCTTCTACCCGCCTACAGAGGACCTTGGCAAGTTCTAGACGTAATTGGAGATGTAGATGGTCCTTCATATGTCATTGAGGTTCCTTTACATTTGCGTACTTATCCAGTGTTCCACGCCTCGAAGCTCTTGCCTTGCGTGACGAATGAGTTGTTTCCAAGCCGCAGGTCAGCGATACCTCCAAGTATGGGTGGAAGGTATGACGTGAAAAAGATTATTGCAGAAAGTACTTTTCACACTGGCCGTCGAGGCAGACCACAACGACAATATAAGTTGAGGTTTGCCTACCAGAATCCTAGCGAGGATCGTTGGTTCACCAGGGAAGACTTGCTAGAATCTGCACCTCATGTTGTGTCTGCGTATGAAAAGGAAAGAAAATGAATCTATATCATTGATGAGTAATGATTCTCAGAGGACTTCAAAACTAGGCCGGCGAGAGTAAAAGGGCCTTTACTCGAAATAGGCCTCAGGCCTTGTAAAAGTAACACAGCACAGACCTTGTAAAAGTAAAGCATTGTGAAAAGGTATCTCGCCAGGGCTCAGAAACGTGAAAGCAAGTCAAAGGTCAAGTTCTCTATCAACAGGCACCTCTAAATCTAAGGCAAAGGGCATTGTCAAAAGACTTACCTGTTCATCAGGAGATGTGAATGTCATGTCTGTTCGGGTAAGAGTGTGTCTGTACGTGCAGGCAGTGTACCTGTTCGTGCAAAGGAAAGTGTCTGTTCAAGCAGTAAATGTGTCTGCTCGTTTAGAGTTGTGCCTGTCCGAAAGTAAAGTCAATAGGCACAGTCCCAGATTTGGTCTAAGTCAAGGGGTCAGTCCAGATCCAGACTTTCAAGTCCAAATCCAAGCCAAGAGGCCTCAGCAGCAGTTGAACTTCATTGGGACTATACTGGGACACATGCAATGCAGGGTCTGGGACAAAGGACAGGCCGAATTGAGCCAATTTAGACCCAGCGAGGAGTGGCCAGCACTACAAAGGAAGCTGCCTGCCTCATTCCTCGCCAGATCTCCACTGGCTGCAATGCGTGGAAGTGCTGGTGCACTTGTGCGCTGAGTCAGGAGGAACAGCGCTGGACATAGAAGATGCGCTGAATGCAGGAAGAAGCCTGTACGCTGGAAGTAATGCAGCCATAGCTGCCCAGCGAGTTAGCATTAGTAGTAGTGGGTTAGTATGTAGTTATGAGTAGTATTCAGAGTAGATCCTCTTGAGTGAAGGGTGTGTATGCATCGTAGGAGGAAGGGACTGAGGCTGAGAGTGTTCATTCAAGGTTCGGCTATGGAAGATACTTACCTGAGTTGGATGTGACCTGCAGGGGTGGCGCTGATGAGTAGTGACCACATTGATGACTTGGAGACTGTCTGCAGGAGTAGCGCTGATTCACTGGAAGTCATATTGATGAGTTGACAAGAGATTGGTGTTGCGCTAATGAGCGCTGAACTCAGGGGAACTTTGAAACACTTTGTATTCATATTTCTGATAATATAAGCTGTGAAACTCAGTCCTCTTCTTCTCTACCTTTGTCTATGGTTGAGACTATTGATCATTGCGTGTGAAGATGATGCATGCCATGTACACATCTGCGTGAGATGGTCCCCAGGACCCATGCAGATTGATTGATTGATTGATTAATTATTTGATTGATTATTTGGCAATTTTTTTAATCTTGGAAATTTCCCGGAATTAGTTAATTATTTATTTTTTTTCTGAGAAATTATTTCTTTTTCCAAGAATTTTTTTTCGACAAATTATTATTCTTTTTCGAAAAATTATTTTTTTGAGAAATTTGGTTTTCGAGATTTTTTTTTTTCGTTCTGAGAATTCTTTTTCCGAGAATTTTTTTTTTATTACCTTGTTTAATTGTTAAATGTCTGCATTTTGACAAATTCGATTCTTTTTTTCTGAAAATGTCCCTCTACACTTTCACTGCGTAGGTTTGCAAATTCCGTTCTTTTTTTCAAAAAAAAAAAAAAAAAAAAACGGCATTTTTTTTCCTTTCCGCAACCTACTCCTACTCTGAGTTGTAAAGATATTTATTTTCTGATTCTCTGCAGTTGGAGCACCGAAGGTTCACAATTGCTTTTTGCATCACCTTCGGCACTCAGTGGGATTGGCCAGTCTTTTTTTTCGAATTTTGATTTATTTCTTAATAAAAAATTATTATTTTTTCTTTTTTGATTAGGGAACTGTTCAATTTGGGATCTGTCCGATCCTTCCCACCTGTCTGCTGCCTACCCGTTCTTTCCCCTCCAGTCTAAATACTGGGCCATTCTATCTGATTGGCCCATAGGTGACTCTTTAGAGCAGTGCATGCCACCACTCACTCGATCACAGACCAAGACCATGGACCGGAAGGCGGGAGAATCCCTCCTGGCCTATGAGGAACGCCTGGCTGCTTTCATCCAGGAGGCCAATGACAGGGCTGCCGCCGCGGCCAAGGAACGTGGTCGGATTGAGCAAGAAGAGGAGGCCAAGCGACAGCAGGAGGAACAGGACCGACTTCGTTAAGAGGAGGCAGACCTGCAGGCTGTAGCCGAGCACCGGTCACGCCAGCGGGAACGACTGTTCACGCGGGAGACCGTGATCGGCGATGAGGCCGCACATTGGGTGGAAGTGGCATCTGCAGACGGGGCCCCGGAGATTGAGAAAGGGCTGTCAGCCCTTGCGCAGGTCTCCCACGACCTCGTGGCCACCTGCGCTCTGCAGCAAGAGGAAATCCTTCACCTGCAGCAGACAGTGGACCAGATGCTCGCACGGTTGCAGGCGTTGGAGAAACAGCCAGCTGCTGTAGCAGCCGCAGGGCCTTCCAACCTTACCACCCGGGTGCAAGTTTTGGGAGGATGACGTCAGCAATATCAAGCGTGTGCATCAGGACTTCAGGACGTCGCAGCAAGCAACGAACTTGCAATTGGAGACGCAAGTCCAGGCTGCTGCCACCGTGACGCCCGCCGCCGCATCCTCCCGGCGCCCACCCAATCTGGACGACATTCCAGTTTTCTGTGATCAGTCCAAGACGGAACCGATCCCGTGGTGGCGCCAGTTTACTCTCAGGCTCGACATGCACCATGTCCCGAACAACGATCGACATCCGTGCTTGTACCACCGATCTGGTGGTGCATGTCAAGCATGGCTGGACAACATCTTAACCAGCCACGGCGTAGCAGTGTCGGAACTGCACACCAAGCTCACTTGGCAGGAGTTGACTGACGCCTGGCACAAGCGATTCCAAGTGGAGCTGCCCGACCTGCAAGCGATGGACAAGCTCAACAAGCTCCATCAGAACACGCTGCTCAGTCAGGACTGGATTACCGAGTTCCAAAGACTCGCCTCCACACCTGACCTGCCGCTYGCWTTCCGCGCCATYAAGCACTTGTTTATCAYGCGCTCGTGTCCAGCTCTGCAAAACGCGCTGACGCAGATTGCAGAGACACTCGACACATCTGACAAACTTTTCAGCACAGCGTCACGGATCATTCTTACAAATATCGAAGCCCGCAACGCCGGCCGATCTTCTGCGACGACGAGCGGCACCCAGCCCACATTGCGGCGCAACTCGCAACTTCATCAATCAGTCCTTCATGACTCGGGCTGGCCTTGGTGCACAAGTACGGAGGAAGTCACATCCGACGACGGTCGCTCTTGCCGACGGTAAGACGAAACAGGTTTTAGACCGTTACATCTCGGCTGTCCCGATGTACTTTGCACTGCACGCATGTGAACCCGTCACTTTTGACGTGTTGGACACCGACTTCGATGTCATTTTGGGGATGCCTTGGCTTTCTAGCGCGGACCACACGGTCAATTTCCATCGACGCACGCTCACGATTCGTGATGCAACTGGCGCCGAGGTCCCGTGTACTATTCCTCCTCCTCGCTCTTCCATTCGGTGCCAAGTCGTGAGTGCCAAATCKTTTCGAGACACATGCCGTTYYGAGCRTGTCGAAGAGATTGGCATCGCTTTTCTTTGAACCGTCCCGACGACTAATTCATCGTCCACGGATGTGTCTTCCGACCCCCATGTGACCCGGTTGTTAGACGAGTTCTTGGATGTTTTTGAGACACCCTCCGGTATAGTGCCGGACCGGCCAATCTCTCACGAGATCATACTTGAGGCCGGCGCCGTGCCACCGAAGGGATGCATTTATCGCATGTCCGAGGAGGAGCTCACGGTTCTCGGTGCGCAACTCGACGATCTACTTGACAAGGGTTGGATCCGCCCTAGCAGCTCACCTTACGGTGCGCCCGTTCTCTTCGTTCGAAAGAACAACAAGGACCTTCGATTTTGCATTGACTACCGACGTCAAGAACGCAGGGCCTCTACCTCGCATTGACGATTTGCTTGAGCGGTTGGGCGGCGCCAAGTACTTTTCCAAGTTGGACCTCAAGTCGGGCTACCATCAGATTTCCATCCGCCCGCAAGATCRGTACAAAACCGCGTTTAAGACGCGATATGGGCATTTTGAGTGGGTAGTTATGCCTTTTGGCCTCACCAATGCCCCGGCCACCTTTCAAGCGGCCATGGCCACCGAGTTTCGCGCTATGTTGGACCGCTTCGTCTTGGTTTACTTAGACGACATCCTCGTCTATAGCCGAACTCTAGAGGAGCATCTCGAGCACCTTCGCCGTGTTCTAGAGACAAAGCTAACCGCGACAAATGCGAGTTTGTCCGGCAAGAGCTTGAATACTTGGGTCATTTTGTCTCTCCGGAAGGCATTCGTCCGTTTGCGGACAAGATTCAAGCCATCCAGGAGTGGTCCGAGCCAAAGAATGTGACGGACGTCTGATCCTTCCTCGGCTTGGCCGGTTATTACCAGCGTTTCATCAAGAGTTACTCGAAGATCGCGGCCAACCTAAGCAAGTTACAAAGCGAGGAGCGACCTTTTGACTTCGGCGACGATGCGCGCCATTCTTTTGAAACACTCAAAGCGGCACTCTTATCCGCCGAGGTGTTACATATCTACGACCCGCTTCTAGCTACGCGCGTCACTACCGATGCGTCGGGCTATGGCATTGGGGCCGTCCTTGAGCAGCACGATGGCACGGACTGGCACCCGGTCGAGTACTTTAGCAAGAAAGTACCTCTCGTGCATTCGATCGACGATGCATGAAAGGAGCAGCTTCTTGCCTTCGTCCACGCCCTCAAGCGTTGGCGACATTTCCTCCTTGGTCAGAAAGCATTCCGATGGGTAACGGATAACAATCCGTTGGTATTCTACAAGTCACAAGACACGATTAACAGTACCCCAATGGATGGCTTTCATCGACCAGTTTGACTTTTTCCCCGATCACATTCCCGGGAAGTCAAACCGTTTTACGGACGCCCTCTCACGACGACCGGATCTTTGCACCGCAGTCTACTCTACCTTCGAGATCGACGACGACTTGCGGGAGAGCTTCATCCGCGGCTATCAAGCCGACCCCCACTTTCGCGACAAGTACGTGAATTGCTCCTCTCCGAATCCGGTGCCTTCGCATTATCGGATCCAAGAGGGCTACTTACTTGTGCATTCACGGGGTAAGGATCTGCTTTGTGTGCCGAGTGATTCACACTTGCGCACACGGCTTCTTGGCGAGTTTCACGATGCACCCGCCTCCGGACTTTTTGGTGTCAACTGTACACTTGGCCGACTTCGCCAGCGGCTCTATTGGCCTGACCTTCTCAAGGACGCCACCCGCTATTGTGAGTCGTGCGAAGTCTGTCAGCGTTGCAAGTCACGCAACCATCGTCCGTTTCGCGAGCTACACCAACTACCAGTTCCCCTTGGGCGACGGGAAGCGATTGCTATGGATATCACCGGCCCCTTCCCGAAGCACAAGACCGGCGTTGATGGGATCCTCACGGTCGTTGACCGCCTCACCAAGTACGCCATGTTTTTGCCTTGCCGCTATCACGCAAAGGCACCGGAGTTAGACGAGGTCTTATACACCGGTTGGATTCGCTCCAAGGGCTACCCCAAGGAGATCGTTTGCGACTGGGACACTCGCTTTTTCTCCGACTTTTGGGTCGCCCTCGTCAAGCAATGGGGCTCATCTTTGAAGCCGAGTTCGGCTCGCCACCCGCAAACCGATGGTCAAACGGAAAGGGCGCATCAGACCGCTCAAGTCCTTCTACGCACTCTCATCCGTCCCGACTAGGTTGATTGGGTTGAGCGCTTGCCTGACGTTGAGTTGGCTTACAACTCATCGATCCATCCGGCTATCGGGATGTCGCCATTCGAGTTTGAGCATGGTTCACCCATCTCATCGCCGCTGGACGCCACTTTGCCGCGCACAGCCGAGAGCGACGACCATCTTGCGTTCCTTCGTCGCATGCAAGAGCTTCTTGTCAAGGCACGGGATCAGATGTCGAAGACGCAAATACGGATGAGCCGTCAAGCCAACCGCAATCGCCTTCCTTGCCCGTTCCGCGCCGGCGATCTGGTTTGGGTCTGCGCCGCGGAGTTCAGCCTTGAGCAAGACATCTCTCGCAAGCTCCTTCCCAAGTGGATGGGGCCTCGGCGCATTCTCTCTGCAGTTGGTGATGATCCCGAGGGGCCYTCATTCCGCATCGCGGTGCCACCTCACTTGCCCGTCCACATGGTGTTCCACTGTTCCAAACTCGCTCCTTTCGTCTCAGCGGAGTCCGACGAGTTTCCCGGTCGACGTACGCAAGACCCTCCTTCTATGGACGGATTTCAGGAGGCCGGCTACATCATCACCGACCGGCACCATGGCAACAAAGAAACAGAGTTTCTACTTCACTTTTCCTACTGCAGCCACAAGGCTGACCGTTGGCTGACGCGTTCGGAACTGCAGGCCACAGCTCCCGCCGTTCTCTCACGTTATCTTAGCAAAGGGAAGACTACGCCGAGCACTCCAGCTCCTCGCCTTCCTCGCTACATTCCGCCATCGGATCGGCAGCTTCGCTTGTGCCCCGGCTCGTCTTCATAAGGAGGGGGCGTGTTACATGCTGAAAGCCTACATACGGGCCCCTCACGGGACCCGAGGTTGGAATAGGGCCCCTAGGTCGCGTCATCGCAACCTGAAGGCCCTATGACATTTTTACTTGGGCCTGCATCAGAAAAACGCCAGCTTTAGATCATTTTTATATTCTTTTATTTATTTATTTGCTGCTGTTTTTTTAACGGTTGTACCGTTGTCCGTTTTGTGGCCAGGTACACATTTTAGGACCAGGGCCAGATTCAGGCCCAGAGGCTGAGCTCCTAAGAACGTTTGGACCTTTTCTGTTGTTTTCGAGCAGATTTCTACCTGTTCGGACCCAGGCCGACGTTGAGGCCGGGTACGTCCGCACAGGACCGGTTCRAAGCCAGGTACCAGGAAACTGAATCCTGGACAGGGCCTGGACGTCCGGTAGGGACCCAGGCAGGCCGTTTTAGGCCAAGGACTGAACCAGTTTCAAAGCCTGCGATCTGGACCGTGGATCGGAGTTTCGATCTGCACGGTCCAGAACGCAGGCTGTGGGTTTTCAGTCCTGGCCCAGCGCTACTTAAGCTGGGCCGTTGCCCAGTTCGTGGACAGAAGGTACCAGGAGAAATCCAGCGTTATGCTGGTTCAGAAACTTCGCTGCTGCGCTATTCTGGAGACTCCCTGCTGCGCTATTTCGAGACTGCAGCTACGCTGCTCATCGGCAATGAGGCACAGCGCTGGAGGAGTCCAGCGCCGAGGAGGGTAGTGGAGAGAGAGAGAGAGAGAGAGAGAGAGAGAGAGAGAGAGAGAGNGAGAGAGAGAGAGAGAGAGAGAGAGAGAGAGAGAGAGAGAGAGAGAGAGAGAGAGAGAGAGAGAGAGAGAGAAGAGGACTTACCTGTACCAGCGCCATAGCTGGCTCCGCGGTACCTGCAAGTTCAGCCATCGCCAGGTGAGAACTGTCTGAGTTATCCTCCTAGTCCCTACAGTTTTTTTCAGCTACCGTCTTCACCCGAAGAGAATGCCCGATCATTATAGCCATACCTGGTCTGAAAATTGCACCAAATACAGCTATAATGACCGGGCATTCTATTCGGGTGAAGATGGTAGTTCACAGCAGTAGACTGAGAGGAATTATTCTGACTTATATTCAAAAATAATAAAATGTGTTAAGTGGAAGTATTGCTGACGAGGGAAAGGGCTTGGACCTTCACACGCACAAAACAAAAAATAAAGAGGGCTTGGACTCCTTGGAGCGAAAAAAGTATGGGCTAGAGAAGGATAAAGAAAACAGCTGTGGGTGGAGTGGTAGCAAATCTTTCCTGGAAAATGAAGTAATCAATGCTGCTGCCTCAGGGTCCCTTCGCCAGGCGGAAGGGAACTGTTGAGTGTGTATCTGATGTCCTGGACGTCGGGCCTGCTTTCTTAAACCACCACTTCATTTCAGGCTGTTGTCCCAAGTTGGCAATATTATATATAATAATATAACCTTTACCGCATTCTTCAGAGGCTGGCGGAGGCCGGTTTCTACCGGACCAAAACGGCTGGTGGCGCCAGCCAAAACAAAACAAAAACGTTTTTTTGTTTTAACGTTTTTGTTTTAAAAATCGCTTCGGCCTCCGATTGGTGCGCAGTTCCACACCACCTTGACAAAAAGAGGCTCCAAGGAAGTAATGGTTTTTAAAACAAGGAAGAAAAGAAAGGAGGAAAAACAGCAGCAGCAGCAAAGAAGAAGAAGACGAAGAAAAAGCACAAGGAAAAAGAAGAAAGAAGAAGAAACAGAAGAAGATGAAGAAAGAAGAAAGAAGAAAGAAGAAGGTGGTGGTGGTGGCCAGGATGCTTTTCAATATGCTGTGTCTGGTTTTCAGCTCGAAATTACTGAGCAACATGATAAGTTAATAGCTCATGGGTAGACGCAAAAGGATAAGCGACTTCACAACAAGTGGTGACCAACTGTGTGGCAAAAAGCAAAATCAATCTATCAATTGAATTCCACTCCTACTTGTTTTTTTTTTTTTTTTTAATTCAATTTATAATTTCATACTAATACAATTTCACATGTGTTTTTCTTTTGGATCCGGTTATGCTCACATGGCAGTGACGAGATTCCAGCAGAAGGAAAACAGGTGGCCTCCCGTTGCGTGCCAACGTTTCCGAAGTCGGAAATTGTATTTCCTGATAGAAACCATGGCATCCAATATACGTTGTCCGCAAACCATTGTCCATCAGTGCTGATGATCTACGTGGCATTAACAAGGAGGCGGATTGAACTTGCACAAGTTGGTGAGTTGGAACCCTGCACGTCTTTCTTAAACCCTGCTGCTAATTTCTGGCGATTGTGATGACCCGACCACACACGGACTGAGACACACACCTGATTTCTGAGTTTTGCTCATGGACTGAATGCCTTGCTGAGTTTCCCACTTGCTACTAAGTTCTCTAAGTCTGTGTGTGTGCACGCTTGCTGGTCTGCAATGCATGTCTGTCTGAGTGCTTGTTGGCTTGAGTGTGTGTGTGACCCGCAAGGGCACTTGTTGGTTCGTGGCCCTCAGGGCCGGTACTGACCTGTGGCCGTGACATTGAGGATTGCAGCCGCGGGAAAACACTCAAGTGGCGGGGGAAGAGGCCCGCAACACTTGAAGCAGCGGGGAAACACTCAAGTAGCAGGTAGGCCGGTACCACACCCTGAAGAGGTAGATGTGCCGGGTACTCTAGGCCGAGCAGAAGAAGACAAAAGTTGGCATTTTTAGAGGGCCCAGTAGTTGTAGGCTAGGTCTAGGCGGGTACCAGTCCAACCAGTCTGAGTCTAGGGCCTGTACGGGCAATATCAGAGTCTGAAATGATGTTTCCCTCCGAAAGGGAGGCCTCCTCCCCTTCCTTGGAAGGCCGAGCGGCCTGGAAGTCAATCTATGATTTACTGCATTGCAAGGCAGCACCTTCACCAGTCAATACCTGAGTTACAAGAGAGAGAAAGGGAGAGACAGACAGACAGACAGACAGATCTTCTTCTTCTTCTTCTTCTTCTTCTTCTTCTTCTTCTTCTTCTTCTTCTTCGTATCCTCCTTCTCCTCCTCCTCCCTGCATGTCTGCCTCCTCCTTCCTCACATCCAAGAGACAGATCAGAGACTTGGCAGCTGTTTCGGGGAGACATCTACTCAGATCAGACTTGACATTGTATTTGGAGACGATTGTGGGTTGAGAGGGCTATTATTATTTCGATCGTAGCATCCGGTCTCTCCCTCTTCTCCTCTCCCATGTGTTTGATGTGCAAGAAGGGACCTTCGTTTATGTATGTCCCCTCTGAGTTTCGAGTCATATGTGTTAGATTGATTGCTTTCAGACTAAGTCTTCTGGTACAACGTATATTTCTCGTTTGTCTTCACTTTGGTGGAACGGTGTCGGGAGAACCCTCTCTCTCTCTCCTCTCTCTATCCGGGGGTCCTCCAACCCGGTCTCTCCCCTCACCCTTCTTTCTCCTCCTACTGGTTTGGCCCCCTCCTCCCCCGCTAGCGGTCAGGGAGGGTCTAGAACTCGGCAATTTGTGGACTGACTGAGACGCGCGCTGAGCCCGACGAGCTCAACTCAGAGTGTGGCATACTGCGTGGCCACACGGGCCCTGTAGGACCCGTCCCGGACATTCAGCCTAAAAGCCTAAAACTTAGGATCTACAGGCCGCAGTTGTTTCAGCCTGAAAACTGAAAAACGAGGGCCTGCAGGCCCTACTCCGTTTCAGCCTATTTCTGGGTCTTTCMGACCCAGAGTTTTTCCAGCCTGAAACGGAGGGCTATTCTTAGGCCCTGGGCTATTTTTAGGCCCTCATTTGTTTCGACCTGCCCTAAGATTCAGGCACGAAAACTGGGTTTCGGAACAGGCTATTTCTGGCCTGTTCCCACGCCAGCTCGAGCAGGAGCTGCAGCTGCA
>BFEA01000086.1:3043006-3074209 GCA_003427395.1 Chara braunii
GCCGACCGTACAGGTAGTGACGGAAGGCTTTTAGGCAATGCAATACCCCTAACACTTCCTTCTTGAATTGACTATAATTTCTCTCTGCGGGGTTCAAGGTCCGRCTCTCGAATCGCAACGGTCTCTCTCTCCCTTCCCCATCCTTTTGCGACAGGAGACCCCCTACTGAGTGAGGTCCAGCGTCCGTGGATACTATAAACGGACGACTTTCTTCGTCCACAAAAAACGGGACTCCTAGGACTTCCCCACCTTCGCGGAACTCCCCCTTCAAGGCTTCCATGRCCGCTGTTTGTTCTTCCCCCCAAACCCATCCTTTTGATTTCCTGAGGAGTCTTCTCAGGGGTTCCGCTTTCTCTCCATAGGCTTTTATGAAGATTCTCCAGTAGCCCACAACCCCTAGAAACTGCCGGACCTCCGTTATGGATTTGAGTGGCGAAGGCCAAGTCATCAATTTTACCAATTTCTTGGGATCGGGCCTCCGCCCTTCCTTATCGCAAATGAACCCCAATATTTTGATGGAGGATACGCCCCAACGACTCTTAGTCCCGCTTACCGTGAGGTTGACATCGTCTAGTTTCTCAAGGACGTCCCTTACATCTTTCATGTGGTTGGCCACAAACTTTCTAACCCCCGGGAAAACCTTTGTCTCATCTCTCTCGACTGGCCCTTTTATTGGGAAATCATCCAGGAAGACCTCCACCTTCTCCGGTATGAATTCCTTGAGGACCGCGATCATGGCCCTTTGGAACACGGCTACCCCATTCGTCCAACCCATCGGTACCACCATCATTTGAACCAGCCCTAAGGGTGTATGCATGTCGGTCATGTGCCTGTCCCGGTAATCTAAGGGAATCTCGTCGTACCCTGAGAAGAGATTGCAAATAAAGTATATTGAGCGACCCGTTGACCCTTCCGCTAGCAAGTCGGCCTCAGGTATAGACCCCACGTCTCTTACGGTGACTGTATTGGTCCTCTGAAGGTTCTGGATCCATCTCAGTTTGTTGCTACCTCCTTTCCTTAGAAAGAACCACTTATTGGAGTAAGCACTCTCGCAAGGCTCCGCGACGAATGTCCTGATCTTTTCCTTGATGAAGGCCACTATCTCTTCTTTCTCTTTTTGAGCATACTTCCATTGTGGCCTATCCTTCCAAGGGACGTGCGGTACCGTGTGGATCCGGGCAGGCTTAGCATACCTTGGGTCCATTCTCCCTCTCTCCGAGTCGTCAAAGGCAATGGCTTTATTGCAGGCCCTTAAGGTCATTGCTATGAACTCTATTTCTTCCCCCGTGAGATTCCCATCTCCTATATCCATTTTGGCCAGTCTATCGGTCGTTATCCTTTGCCCCTCCGTCTCTTTCCTCTTCCTGATGATATCGGCTATCTCCTCTTCCGATATCGTAGTTTCCCCCGTTCTATCCCGGCTGACCGCGGCGGGTTTTACTTTCTCCGCCACGGTTTTGTGCTTCTTAACTCCGCCGGCTAGGGGGATCCCTCCAAAAAAGATAAACTTGCACACCCACCGAATTCCTCCTCCTCGTCCTCCTTCTCGTATCCCATACCGTTAATCACAATCCTATCCCCCACGTCCTCGATCTCCAATTGGTTCCCCTTGGGTCCTCTATCCGTCAATGGCACTTCCTCTAGACGGACTCGACACACCCTTGACTTGGCCCCCTTGCGCCTAGTAAGGCTGGTCCGGTTACGTTCATCTTGCGCGTCTACGGTCTTTAGAACCACTCTGATTCCATCAGGACTTTGGATCGAGAGAGTTTGACTTCCATCCGGCAAATCAACTGTGGTTGCGTGTACCGCGCTCAACCAGGTCCTTCCGAGGATTAATTCGGAAGAGCATTCTTTTACCGAAAAGATTGGTACCGTGGCCTCCACGCCAGCTACCTTAATTACGGAGCTATGACACACCCCTTCTGCAGGTTGCAGCTTGTTATCTGCCACCACCATCGACATTGACACCCCTCGATCTATCTCCAGGCCCAGCTCTCGTGCGATGGAGTCCCTACATACCGTAGACTCGGACCCATTGTCCACTAAAGCCCTCATCTTTTTCCCACTTACCACCGCCTGGAGCTGGCCACTCCCTAGCACGTAGAACTTCTTGGTCTCTTCCCCCGAGAAGAAATTGGCCGGTAGCTCCTCCATGGTAATGCGGGAGGCCTGTGCTTCTTCCTTGGTGGGACCTTCCACCGGCACCGTGGGCCCTACCACGAGCGGGACTCTCACCTTCCTTGTGATGCTCAGGAGCTCCTCCCTGGCACTTTTGCTTGCGGCGAGATACTCTAAAAGAGTGCACTGCATGGGCTGCATCAGAGTCCTCCTAAGAGGCGCTACCATGTCTATCTCATCCAGAGTGCACTTCATTTCGAACTTTTTGGGCCCCTTTTTCTTAGGCGATTTTGGCGATGTGGGTTCCTCCTTCTTTTCCTCCATCGCTTTTGCATCGGTCATCGGCTGGTCATTGTCGCCGCTTTTCACTTCCGTACTTCCCGCCACGCTTGCTGGGTTCTTGGATGTCTCGGCCCTGACTTGCGTCCTCACCCTTAGGCAGGGCCTCTCTTCTTCGGGCTGGGTATCTACGAACTTGATACTCAATACTTGGGGTTCCCTAATGAACAATCCCCCTGGTGACTCCACCATTTGGATGTGAGCAGTGTTGGAGGAGCTTCCGGCTTCTGGTTTTTTTCCTAGTCTAGCCTCTTGAAGAGCCACCCTCTTGTCCACGTTCACCTTCATTGATGGGTAAAAGGAGATCGCCTCTCCGCTATCTCCCCACACAACCCACTTGTTCTCATTTAGCTTGACCACTCCCAATCTCAAAGCCTCTGTGAGATAAGGGCATTCCCGCTTGATGTGACTTTCCTCATTGCAGTAGACACAACCAGCCCGAGCTTGGGGATTGTTGGGGCGCGGTCCCCCTTGTGTGGTTGCCGCCATAGGTGTCGGCGGAGCGGGTGGCGGGGGTGCCGGAGGTGGCGGTGCCCTAGCCTCTGGTCGTGGCCCTGGGGCTCTTGCCTGAGGGGCATCCCCCCACCCTCCATCCCTAGCATCTTTCCAATGGGAACTCCCCCAATCGGAACCACGATTCCCCCCTATCTCCCGGTCATTCCTCCAACCTCCTGGGTTACTCGACTCGTTCCTCCATCCGGTGGGCCGTTCTCCCCACCGGGGGGCCGGTGGGCCAGAAGGCGGTCTATCGTTCCCCCTTTGACCACCGTTATATGTTCCTCGCATGTTACAGAGAGCCATGTCCAGGGTCTCCTTCGTGTATTCCCTCACGTCTACCCCTCCCCCTGTGAAAACAACCTCGACGACTTTCTCGAAACTTGCCGAATCCCTCAGGGCCTTCTCAAGGACCTCCTTCCTCTTTTCCTCGGGCAGGTGCAGCATGAACATCACGCACTTATCTACTTCAGACAGCATGCCCCTATCTACTAGGGTCTGGAACAGGCGTTTGAACCTTCGAGTGAAGGCCACCAAGCTCTCCCGTTCCCGCCTTGGAATCCGTCGCAAGCCCTCTACGGTCGGGATTAGGTCATCACAGGCGAAAGTCTGCAACAGGCTTGCCCGGAAGGTCCTCCACCGCCCGTCTGAAGGGTAGATAGCTCGGATCGCGGTGTCTAACTCTGGGTCCAAGTGCTGGATGAAATAGTCAATCCATTCCCTCTCGGAGAATCTTTTGCGGTACGCGTAACTCTCCCATTTCTCAACGAACCCAGTCACATCTCTTCCGTCGAAGAAAAGTGCCTCCAGACCCAAGTTGCCGTCATGGTAAGGGACTCGTCGGTCGTCGTATCGGCGAAAATAGGGACCCTCCATTGGACCATCGATTGTCGGATCGTATGGCTTGTACCACGAGGGCTCCGGTTCCTCTGTCCGGCCTCGAGGTCTCGAAGGCTCCCAGGGGTCCTCCCCGTAGCGGCCCCGCTCTTTCGGCCAATCCGTCTCCCACCGAGCGTGGCCCTGCCCTCTCAAGCTTCTCCAGGCCTCCACCCCCTGACTCCTGCCCGTTATCTCGTCGGGGCCCCATGTAGCATCTACTTCTCTCACGGCCCATCTACGTGGCCTACTACCAGCCTCCGTCGGTCTTTCGTCTCTAAGGCCCCTTCTACTTGGTCCCCTTTCCTCTTCTCTCCGGAGTGGTCGGTACCTCCTTCCATCTCTTGGAAATCATAGGGCTTCTCCCATTCTCGCGTCCGGTAAATCCCCCCACCGAGACTCTATAGGAAGGCCCCTCGAGCCCTCGATCGCCCCCTCTCTTACAGGCATTCTCATCTCCGCACCCGATCTTGGACCTACCAAGCCTTGCCTTTCACCGGTGACGGCCTCCGGGACCCTTTCGACCCATCTCCTCTCCTTTCTCAAGTCCCTCCTGTCTTGGCACTCCTCTTCTTCTCCCCTAAGTGGCCGATACCCTTGTCTATCCCTAGGGAACTCCCGTGCCCCCTCTAACCTTGCTTCCACATCCATTAGGTCTGCCCACCGGGACTCCACCGGAACGCCTCTCGCGGCCTCGGCTACCCCCTCGTTTACCGTCACCCGCGGCCCCACCCGCACCTCCGTGTCAGTCCTTTGCCCCTCCGCGGCTTGTCTTTCGCCCGGAGCCATTTCTGGGCCCCCTTCGGTCCTATCAAGCGCCTCCGTTCCCTCGGTCATTTCTTCCACCACCCTACTTAGACTGGCCCCCAACTCGGGGCTCTTTACTATCCCCTTTTTTTTCTGTAGTTTCCGGTGGACTCGGGAGGCCAGCCCCTACTTCACTCTCCATGCACCCTTATCGGCTTTTTCTAGTCACTTCCGTCACTACCTTCTGCGTCACTTCCCGGCTCACTTTCCTCACTACTATCCCTGTCTCCTCCCGAGTTCCTCTCCTCCTCCGATCCCTCCTTCTCCTCACTAGAATCCTCGTTCGCACCTTCCCCCTCTGATTCCTCACTGGTCACCGTCCACCAAGAATCCCTCAGTTTCTTCTCCTCACTGGAAGCCAATGCAAGATTCGTTATCTCTAGGTCCGAGATGCCCCTAACCCCCTCTCGCGCACATCTCTTAATCAAATCCCTGTCCACATCCCCTGGTTGTCCGGAGAATAAAGGTTTGATGAATTCCCCAACGCGTGCCCACCACTCGAAGTCGGTGTCTTCTCTCGACTCCCAGCACTGGGTGAATAGCTCGTGGCCTCCGTTTTCCCCCAGAGGGAATTTTTCTATCACTTGACCCCTCAATCGGACTTTCCTCGCGGTCTCGTCGTCCTCATAGAGTAGCCGATAGGCCCAGGTAGGGATACGCCAAGTTCTTCCGTGGGCTGCCCTCAGAACCTCTTCCCTCCCTCGGTATTCTACCTTATCAATTACGGGTCCCCCGGTACCAACCCTTCTCAACCTCTGCACTCGTTCTAGGGTTTTTTCGGCGATGCCCAGAGGGTATTTCCCTTCCGCTATTTCAGTTGCGAAGACTAGCTGGGCGTCAGGGGACAAAAAGATTTCCACTTTTCTAGTGCAGCCGTTCTCATCGGAGGCCACCGAGAACCGGACCACCGTCCCCTGCTCGTAAATCTCAGAGAACTCGATAGTCACATCGCCTTCTCCTCTAATCCTAGGGAGAGTCACTCCATATTTCCCGGCCCACGTAAAAACCCTTTCTATGGTGTCGTAAGGGTCCCCCCTTTCGTATCTAATCATAGGGGTTCTCACCTCACGCCTGCTAACCGCTCGGCGGCTTCGACCAAAGAGTCCTCGCACCTAGCTCGACCTGCCTCCCTTTCCCTTCTCAGGGTCTGGCGCAAAGCCTCCTCGTATTCCCCCGTTCTATCCCAGAACCGGGTCTCCACGAGGTGTGTCCTCGACATCAGCAGCGTACCTAGGCACCTAGAGTCTTCTTTGAATTTTCTTTCTACTTCTAGCAAGGGTTCCCTCCAAGTCCTCGAGAATCGCACGCCGCTTGCGTCTCTAATGCGGACTGAAAAGGTCGTTAGCACGGTCCAGCTTCTCCTTTTCCACAAGGCCAATCGTAGGACTTCCACTAGAAATTCCGTCTCGGCACGGGCCACGAACTGGGGCAAGTTAGCGTGAAGGACCCCGGAAGCGCGAGGGACCTCTCCGGGCTCGGCGAAGGAAACTAGGGACCACGACTCGAAAGTCCCCTCCTCGTAGTCTGTTAACACCAGGTTGTTTGCCAACAGCCTGGCGGACTCTCGGTACTCAAAGTGCGTAAGCTGCCCGGTCACTAACCCTCTCCAAGCTTCGGTCCACCTCTCTTCTTCGAAAAAAATGGTTGCTCGGATCTCTAGGAAACGACCGATGTCGGGTGGACCTCCTCTTTCCACACCCTCCTTCCAAGTGAGTCTTCGCGCTCGGACCCACACGTAGGCTCCTTCTCTGATCAATCCCCCCTTCTCAACCCTCATCCAATAAGGAGTCACTTGAGGGTCTCTTGGAATTAAAACCTTCCTAGCATCACTGACCTCTATCGATTCTACCACCCCGTCTTCATTGAGCACGAACTTCACCATCTGCTATCGTCGTCCTAAAGCCCCACCTGTGATAATCTTCCGGAGAGAGAGTATAGGTCTTCTTTAGAGAACCCAGTCTTCGGAAAATACCCCAGAGTTTCCTGCGTGGCGGGATACCTTAATCGATGCAGTGCGTATAGAGAATCCACAGGGCCCAAAAGGTAAGGCCCAAGCTCCTAGCCCTTTCTAGAAGACACACTATCTTTCCCTTGTTTGCCCTAGGGAACAGGTATGACGGCACCCTCAGAGTAAAGGGATAACTCGACCTTGGAAGCTCTTCTTCCCTCGCGAACCTCTCCTTTTCCATGGGTACGAATGCAAATCGTTCTCTAACCCTGCTTATCCATTCTCTTCTTACTTCCCTCGCTTCTCTCAACAATTTCTCCAGCCCACCCCCTTGTCCCAGAACCAGGGGTACAACAAGCTTCGCCCAGGCTTCCGGTGCTACGAAAATAACCGCGATCACTTCAAGGCTCTGTCCAACACCTTGGCCTTCTACTTCCTTGGACTCCACCCACACAAATTCCCCACTGACCGTGACCGTGGACCGGCCCTCTTCTACCCTTTCCCAATCAGGGACTTTCCCGCTGCTAGGGGTCAGCCTAAGGGCCTTACGGTCTTCTAATGGGGACTCTAAGAAGCATCCTCGCCTTTTATCATGGAGCACCATTCATCTAGAAGATTCTCTGCGGCACCCCGAAGACCCTTTGGTAACCGTAGTCTCTTCCTCCCTCGCGGTCCCGGGTGGACTTTCTAAAGATCCCGGCACGAATCCTACAAGCCTTGATCTCGTACGGCACCGGGTTTTCTACGCAACAGGTGTAGTACCAATGGAGTGACCTAACAGAGAGCTGCCACCCCCTTTCCCGCACTATGGACCGCACTACCCTGTCGTATCGTTCCTCCTTCCCGCTCACCCTTCGGAAAACAAATGATGGGAATATGGCCCTGACGCACCCTGTGGCACGGGGGTACTCCTCGTCTCGCGCGCAGGTCACCCTCACCTCAACGGGTGGGCAGTGTCTAAGGGGGTCAGCCTCAAAGATCTGCCTCAAAATCGGCCTTGCTCGTGCCTCCCAGTGATCCGCACGGTACCACCCCAGGACCAAATGTGTGACGTACTCGACCCAGGCTTCCTTACTCAAGTAGACAGTTCCTTCCGCACGGATCACCGTTCACTTGGGTCTCTTCCCGTTCTGGGGCCTGTTCCGGGACCACCTGTCCCCCTCCCAGGTTCCTACTGCGAAACAAGCCCAAAGAAAAACCCCTCTCTCTAGCTCTACCCCCCTCTCGCGACCGGCTAGATACCGCTCCGTGCGGTGGTCTAAGGGGACGCTAAAGCACTCTCGGTCTTTGCTTAAATCAGCCTTCTCTATCCGAACCCCTTCTTTCTCAGCACCCTCTATGATTCTAACCATCCCCTAGGACTATCTCCTCGATGATTTGAACTAGCGCTCTCCACTCGTCTGACCCGTCCAGAAAGGCGTCCGGAATAGTGGGGACTGGCCTACCCCCTCGCGGATACGTCCTACACCCCAACGAGTACAAAAAGTTAATTTCGTAGGCCCCCAGCAGCTGCCTGTCAAGCTGCGCGTGACCGATCGCCTCCTCCCAGCTATCCAAATATCCTGCCGCTCTGTCTACACCCTCTTCCACGTACAAGGCTATGTCGAAGTGCCCGATCCACCAGTAGAAGSTATAGCACCAAACATCCACCCCGCCTATATCACCTACACTAATCCATACGGGTTCAAACTCCAAAGGCCTCAAGCTCATGGGTCCGCCGCTCTCACCATACGCTTCACTATCTCCACTAGCACTTTCCATCCATCCGATCCATCAAGATAAGCGCCCGGGATCACCGGCGCCGGGCGACCACCTCTTGGGTAGGTTCCATATCCTAAAGAGTAGAAATACTTGAACCCGTAACCCCTCAATTCTCCTCGCGAACAGCGGGAGTGACCTATCGCCTTTTCCCACCCTCGAAGGAAGTCCTCTCCTTGATCCTGACCCTCCTCTACATAGACACCTACATCAAAGTCCCCAGTCCATAGTCTAAAGGAGTAACACCACACATCAACACTTCCGTGTGTACACACACTAATCCATTCGGGAGTGGCTTCTAGGCTCATACAGTATAATCAAAGAAAAATTCCCTAAGTTCCTATTTCCTTTTGGCCACTCGAGAGACCACCTCTATCCCGCAAGGAGAAGAAGCCTGTGAGCTCAGAAGGATCAAATGGACCAGAGAAGGAACGTCGTCTCACTCGGCTACCTTCCTGTCCTCCCCCGCAAAGAGACTCCTCCCCACTCCCAGCCTAGAGACTAGCCGCGGACACAGGTTATCCCCGAGGAAGGGTGGCAACCCCCTCCCCGGAGTCGGACCGAAGTCACACACCCGCGCCCTATGTCCCCCGCTGAACCGACCTCAAGTCCTAATTAGCCTATCCGGTCCCACGCCTCTACTCGGCCCCCCTCAAGCGTGGAATTACCCGGGTCCCAGGACAAAATCCACCTATGTATCGGAAATCGCTAGCCTATCTACTCCCTCCCCATTCTCCTCATCGTGAACTCTTCGCACTTCGTTCTCTTCTTCCTTTTACTCCTCCTGCTGCCTCTTTTCTCTCTTGGAATCACTGGGAAAAAATCGGGAGATTTGGAAAAAGAGGGTGGGAAGAGCGGAGCTTTAGGAAGAGGCTCTCAGGTGAGGTTGATAAGTATACGTACCTTGGGCCTTCAATACTCGTTATCGTAGTCCCAATAATCCCCCAGTTCCGAGTCCGAGAAATCGGCTAGACACCGGTCCACCCAGGAGTCGGCCTCCGATCCCTCGTCCAAGGCCCCCCAAGTACCCCCCTCTTCTTGAATGCCCTCGCTATGATGATTGGGTATCTCCCTTTCTCTCCCTCGCCCCTGTACCCGTAGCACAACTCTCCTCTCCCCCAAGTCCCGAACTGGTGCCATTTGAGAGTCTCGCTCCCTTGCGGGAATTGGAACCGTTGTCAGCCCCCACGGATCGAGAATCGAAACCCCTAACCCCTCTCTAGACACAATCTCTCTTGCGGGACTTCGCCCCTGGGCAGGTGCCCTCCACAACCCGTGCGGATCAAGAGCACTTGGTGACCCCCTCGGATCCCAAATAGACAGCGTTATCGGCCCCTCTCGGACCCCTCTCCCCGATCCCTCTCTTTCTCTCTCCCTCTCTCCCCCTCGAGCAAACCCCCTTATACTATTTCCCTGGACTGTTCTTCTCCCTCCCCTTTCGTTGTTCTTCACCCTCATTCAGACCCCTCAAGCAAACTGTGCACCCCCTTAGTTTTTCAAGTTTTAGAAATAAACAAGCGCAAAAACCAAGCACACGAAAAGGAACTGACCTGTTTTTACCCCTCGAAGGCCGTTAGGGGAATCCGAGATCGCAAGCAGGCCGGAGCGGACCTGCAAAAAGAACCAAGGAGACAAGCCCCAACGCCCGAAAACCCCTCGCCCCCGCAAACCCCAACAACAAAACCCCCACCCCAATAAACCCCTTGCCGACGTCGCTTGAGAAGAGACTCGATCACTGTGAAGAAACCGCTTGAAGACACGTGCCAAAGAACTTTGACGCCGAAATTCTGAAGAATGCCACAAACTCCCTTCACCGCTGCCTGTCACGCTGGTCCTCCCTCACCCCGTAGTTGCTGAGCCGGCCGCAGCCGCTAGAGAATGCCCATCCCCGGCAACGGCGCCACTTTGTCGCGAGAACCCTCTCTCTCTCTCCACTCTCTATCCGGGGGTCCTCCAACCCGGTCTCTCCCCTCCCCCTTCTTTCTCCTCCTACTGGTTTGGCCCCGTCCTCCCCCGCTAGCGGTCAGGGAGGGTCTAGAACTTGGCAATTTGTGGACTGAATGAGACGCGCGCTGTGCCCGACGAGCTCAATTCAGAGCTAAGGGGTTAAGACCGAGGGACTGACACACGACCAGGGCAGGAGAACCAGAGTCGGCTCAGTTAGACCTGCAACAGGCAATGAGCCCTTAGATCAGAAACTTTAGACCGATCACCCAAGACTCCGATTTTTGGCTGGCTGCCGAGGGTAGCGCACCCGTAGTGGGGATCGAAGCCAGAGAGCTGTTCGTGTCCGACTGCAACTAATGGCGGTCTCACTGAACCTGAAATCAGAAAACTCGGGCCAACCACCCTAGTTAAAAGGAAAATCGAATTCCTCGACAGGGGACCAATCAGCGGCGCACTTCGCGGAACTCGAAGCCAGAGAAATTTTGGAGCCAGCTACTTAGGTTCAATTGCAATCCAACAGTGGGCTCACTATACTTGAACCGAGCTCGGACCGAAGACAGCTTTCGAAAGAAACATCGACTGAGGACTGACTATCACGAGCACCAAACTCGAACCCAGAGAAACTTCGAACCCCATGCCCCACTGCAATTTCACAAAGGGCTAGCTTGGCCCGACGACCGTTTTTCAAAAAAGAAACACCGACAGAGGACTGACGAACTTGAAGCCAGAGAAACTTCGAAACCGGCTACCTATGTCCGACTGCAATTTCACAACGGGCTAGCTCGGCCCGACRACCGTTTTCCACCGATTGAGGACTGACTGTCACGAGCGCCGAGCTCTAAGCCAGAGAAGCTTSAAACCCCATGTYYAGCTGYAATTTCACAAYRGGCTAGCTCGGCCCGACGACCGTTTTTCMAACAAAGAAACACCGACYGAGGACTGACTRTCACGAGCACCGAACTCSAACCCAGAGAAACTTCGAACCCCATGCCCCACTGCAATTTCACAAASGGCTAGCTCGGCCCGASGACCGTTTTTCAAGAAAGAAACACCGAYAGAGGAYTGACGAACTTGAAGCCAGAGAAACTTCGAAACCGGCTACCTATGTCCGCCTGCAATTTCACAACGGGCTAGCTCGGCCCGAYGACCGTWTTTCAAAAAAMGAAACACCGACYGAGGACTGACGARCTTGAAGACAGAGAAACTTCTAAACCGGCTACSTATATCCRACTGCAATTTCACAACGGGCTAGCTMGGCCCGACGACAGTGGGCTGACYGGAAAGAAGACTCGAGAGCATCGACWGMSTACGGCGAGAGCTAATGGYGACGTCGTCGTTTCCCAGGGGGGGTTCCCCTCAGCWTCTTCTTCGCCCCCTCTTCCTTCGACATCCTCTCTCTCCCTCTCTCCCCCTCTCCTTCTTTCGGTCACTCCTTTCCTTTCGTCTGTCCTCTCCTCCCTCATTCGGCCATGAGCCCCCCCCCCCCAACAGGTGAGCTCTAACTTACTGCTTCTGAAGAACGAGGCCTAGGGCCCGTRTCGCTCAGTGAAGTTTAAGRTGGGCAGCYGGTYCRAGGGATGGGTCGGGTTCCTCCCGCCCTCGCGTCTGTCTTTGACAAAGCCCRCRTTGGCAGCACACTCCGAGCCAACTTAATACCAGGCGGAGTCGGTTACTGATCAACTTCAGTTCACGCTGKGGACGGATTTTTCGAGACTCGGGCCACCTCTTGCTGCGGTACCGACTCCTCCCTTCTCATCTCCCCTCTCCCTCTCTCTCTTCCCGGTCTCCCCCCCCTCTCTCTCTCCCTCGCGGCGACTCCGAGAGAGCCTGCGTACTGAAGTCAGGCACCCAGCCCAGCAGAACACGGACGTAGTAGCAAATGCAGCCACCCCTCCTTGGCTCGCGTCTTCTTCGCGGCGCCCAGAGGCGAAATCGAGGGTCGACTTCCTGCGCGTGCGAGCTCTGCAATCGTCGGATACCTCGCGGTGGCTAGTTTTCACGTCAGCCGACCGTTTTAAGGGCCTCTCCCCCCTCTTCGTCGCCACCCCCCCACACACTTCAGCCTCTTTTGCTGTCGGGACTTATCACTTCGCGGCCCTCTCTACGTCGAACTCTTTCCTCGAGCGCTGCGAACCTTACAGGCAGATGCGCAAGCACTGGCGACGAGCGCCCCGAAGCCACGAGCACTTTGAACACTGTCAGTGGATGCGCAAGCACTCGCCGAGAGGACTCCGAACTTCTCCGACGTCGAAGCCTGGTCGCCAGCTAGAGTACTTCCTGCGCTTCAGGCTAGCCTTCTCTCCACCCCCTTCCACGCTCCTTCTCCCTCTCTCTCTCCCTCTCTCTCTCTCTCTCTCTCTCTCTCTCTCTCTCTCTCTCTCTCTCTCGAGCGCGCAAGCCGAGCGACCTCCGTGCGCGTCGTCCTGCCAGAAGTTCTAATGTCGCGGCTATGGCCGAAACCGGGTAAGGACGTTGGCCCGGGCCCCGGCTAAGCGACTTCTGGGCGGCTCAGCCCTCCTGGAAGCGGCGCCTGGATGTCCGATCGTCCGTTAGCGCGCCCCGTGAACCTCCCGTGCCTACACGCCTCTATCCCCTGCGCCCCCGCACCACCCTTCTTCAACCTCTCCTCCGCTAAACCTCCGAACCGACTCTGCCGTGCGAGCTTATCTTCGAGCGCTGGTACTCACGACCGATCGCTCCGTGCGCTAGTGAGAAAGATCTCTTCGTGCGCTCCCCCTCCCTCTCTTTCCCACTCCCTTTATACTTCTTTCTTCCCTTCGCGGATCCTCCCTCTCGGCTACCCTTCGGCTTTCCCGGTCTCCCGCCCTCGACAAATTTTTAATTCCCCGCCGACTATTTCAAAATTTTCATCTTTCTCACCTTTCCCGCTTATTTCCTGGTTCCGGCTCGCTCCTCCTTCGAGATCCCCCCTCTTCCCCTTACACTCGCGCGTCCCCTCTCTTTAGCWTACACAACACAAAAAGGCTTCCTCCCCCATCCTTGCTTTCTCCACCACTCATCACTTGTCTCCCCTCATTCCCCTGCCAATAGAAATTYTCCTCTTCCCATTCTTAGGATCGTCTTCGAGCGGCGTCGSGCTCGTTATTCACTTTCCTCGCTCCGATTCACCCCCTTGCGTTGCTACCTTGCGGCGGTTATCAAGAAGGCAGGCSCGYGCGCCCCCACCTCGTAACCRTTTTCCTCCYGATCCCGTCGGCGCCTTGGCAGCCCCCTCCTCCTTCGAYCCCTCATCTCTTCCTACTTCCCGCCCTTATAGTGTGTTTTTTTCTTTTGTCACAGGTCCCGCCGGTGATTTTCAAGATCCCCTCCTTCTCTTTTTCTCTTCCCGCTCCCTGCCTGGACTGGAAACCCTTCTACGCCGCTTCTACGCGCGCCTGCTCGCTGTCTTGTTCATAACTGTCTCCCTGCTCGATGCAATAGCTTCGTCGATCCTTGCTGCGGCTTCCTCCCAATGATCATTAGGACCGGCCCCTTCGCTCGCCCTGCAATAGAGTCGCCACGCTCGCTGTTGTTCTTGGTTGGCTCCAACCCTTCCTCTTCCCCATACTTCCAATCCTCCCACCCTTTTCCCTATCAGCGGATCTCGGCTCACCTTCTCTTCTTCCGAATTAGTCACACCCGATTCTCATCGGCAGGACTCGGGGGGTGCTTGTTAGACAAGCGCGATGGGGCACCGTTCCGCCCGAACTCGATCAGGAACGAAGTCGAGGCCGCCGGTCACTTCGACAGGGATTATCATGCACTCTTGGTACTCGAAACCCCCACATTTGGCGTCAGATCGACTTCTGACAGCATCTGGTTCGTGGCCTGCACCATCGCCCGGATATAAGCCAGTCGCCTACGACCCTTAGGATTCTCCAATGCTCTCGTTCATATCTGCCCACCTCAGACCTCCAAGCCCCTCGATGGGGCCCCTGCCACCCTATCAGGTTGCCACTTCCACCCCGGCACCCATGTGGACAAGTAAGCGTCACGAGTTTTTCCTGGTCGCCCTCAGTGTTACGCTGTGTATGTGGACAACTTTGCATAGTTACACCCAGGTCCACCCAGGTCCTCCCAGTTGCCCACAAGATTCCTCTTGACCTGCCTTCAAGCCAGCCGTCAAGCCCAGCCTTTCTGCCTTAGGTTCAAAAACTTCGATCTTTGGGGGTCCGCCCAAGCCCGTTCGCGACCATGGTTCGAACCGCCACTTCAGTCCAAGAAAGGGTTAGTACCGAGCCCAGAATGCCCGAGGACACCCTTAGCCCCCACATCCACAGACATTCATACGTCGAAACCACGCAAATCAGCGAAATAAAAACAAAAAAAATATTTTTTTTCTTTTGAAAAAAAAAACATCGGCTGATAGGCAGCCGCCCGACAACGGCACAAAACCAAAAATCATCAAGGTGAGTACCCAATTGCCTTTAAAAGTCATAAAATCATCCTTGCCAAGATGAACTACCCCGCCAATGAGAAAGAGCTCCTCGCCGCCATTCATGCACTCACATTCTGGCGCCCATACCGTGATGGGCAACACTTCGCCGTCCCCACCGGCAAGACTACTGTGTCCAATCTCATGTGCAAGAAGGATATTACACCATGGCGAGCTCATTGGTTCGAGTTCCTTGCACATTTACTTACACAATCTGCCACGCACCCAATAGAAGTAACCGTGTTGGTCATGGTTTGTCAAGAAGACCTCATCACAAGCCCGGTGACAAAGTCATAACTCATGTCTCATGCGTACCATCTTCACCCGGATAGAACGCCCAGTAATTATCGCTGTATCTGGACTGGAAGTTGCCCCAAATACAGCTATAATGACTAGGCGTTCTATTTGCGCGAAGACGGTAGTTCTTCCCATCATTACATAACCAGTTCTCTCGGGATTACTTTTCTCGCATTATAATTTCTCTCATGTGTATTCCCAGCTTTGTGATATGGACGATGTCCCCGTGTTACACCTTCGACGCCACACAGGTCCTACCGGACCCGACTTAGGGCTAGAGGGACACATTAGGGCCTAAAGGCCCGGACTTGGGGTACAGCAGGCCGTAAAGGCCACATTTTGGACCAGACCCGACGGGCAGGCCCAAACGACATTACCGTTTGGGCCTGGCGGCGCTCTTGAGGCTGCCGCCCGCTGGTTGGGGCTGAACCGTCAATCTCGACGGTTCAGGGCATGGCCAGGCCTCGCAGCATTGAGGCCGGCCTCTGCCCCACCGGTACTAAAGACCGGTCCGGCCTCACTTCGAGGCATCGAGCCACCGGCATAACGCTGGTGCGTATCGGCTGGCAAAGGAGCAGCAGCATCAGCGCTATTCTTAGCGCAGCACCAGGGAGCGGCAGCGGTAGCACGAACTAGCGCAGCAGCAGCAGCGAGAGAGGAGACGGCACTCGTCAGCAGCACGGCAGCCATTGCCGTTCACCGACCAGTGCAGCACCCAGGTATCCGGAGGTTGAGGATTCCTTCCTCCCTCCACGACTCCTGGTCCTCCTCCTCACTCCCTCCTCTGCCATCTCTTCCTCCTTCTTCTTCTTCTTCTTCTTCTTCAGACTTCATCTTCTTCTTCTTCTTCTTCTTCTTCTTCTTCTTCTTCTTCTTCAGACTGGAGACTTATACTAGTTGGACAGAGATCAGTGTTGGACTTCGGTGGTAAGAGGCTGTGGTASTTACCGGGTTCGAGACTTGGAGATTGTTGGGGATGATACTCGGCTGCATCACAGATTGGACACCAGTTACATTAGGACTCTGTATCTCCGACATTGGTGACTTATTGTCCGCGACATTTGATCTTGTTCGATGACATTTTGGATTACCATATCGGTGACCTACTGGTTTCTATCTCGGTGACATCTGGTGCTACCTACATCTCCCACCTCCTTCGTCTCTCCTCCCACCTTCATCTGTGAATGTGTGTACGGGGCCTGAGCATCGTCTATGCATGGCTCAGACCCCACCATCTCACGATTGTATGTGTGTGGAGTGATATCTGTGTGAGTCAGTCTATGTGAGTCAGTCCGTTTATCAGAATTCCGTTGCATACATATTCATCCTATATTGGTTGATCTTTGGTTCTGCCCCATACTCGTTGATAAAATCACGAGTATGTAACACCCCGACTACTCCCTCATCGATGGCCTAGTGTACATAGACCTCCTTAAGGCTTTCATCGCCTGTGTGTACCTGATGTTCATGGTCTCCGTACTCAACTTCTCGCTGAACACCATGACGCAAAAGCAGCAGGATATCTTGGCTTCCAAAAGACCTCCCACATCACAGGCTACTTTCATGGGCCTTCACTGATAGCCCTCAACTCCTCTACTCGGTTCTTGACCTATACTCTTGAAATCCATTGTCCTGTGATTTCCTCTAATCGAATCGTTTGCTCTACATTTCCCATTCTCAGATTTGTTCTCACTATCCATAGATCTCGTCTCCCCTCACCCCTGCATCTACTTTCCATAACCTACCATTTGTCCTCAGAGACTTCTTTGATACCCTGTCTTTGAAGTTTGAACCCTGCCCCTGCAACTTGTTCTGATCTGCACACTTACCCTGACCTGATCCCCATCGTCCCCACCCCTTCCCTTCTTCTCTATCACCTTGCTTACCTATGGCGACTGCGTGACGCCGCTGGCAATAATGGATTTTTTTTTTTTTTTTTTTTTTTCAAATTGCTCCAATCTATTCGTGGGGAGCATCACGTGCTGGCGAACCGGGCCCAGCGTCGCTTATAATGGGAATACATTGATGATTAACAATTGTGAAAATTTGGGATGATTGAGGATCATTTTGGATGATTGAGGATGTCAGAGTGGGTGACTGAGGTCATGAAATAGAGCTAGATGATGACTAATCAGAAAGATTGTTGTCTAATCAGCACCGAATTACTATTCTATCCCTAATTTCCTGTATCCTTTCCAAACAACCAATCACAATTGAGCCCGTGTTGTGCACCAATCAGGCCTCTTCCCGGTCTCACACCCCAATCTGGCTCGGTTACAGGACAGCGCTACCCACCCCAGCTCCGACCATCGTCGGCCAGATTGTAGCCATTAGTCAAGTTTGCAGATTGTCTTCCTCCCTCGGCAATTCCAGACCTCTAAACAAAGCCTCAAGTTTTTTTTTTTTTTTTTTTAACATCCTATGATGGGGAGTAGAGTGGATGCTGATAAGAGCAGGCACCCCCTCTACTCTCCCTGCTTGATAGATGGCTCCATTCCATTGGTGGGGAGCTGCACCTGCTGGAAAACGGGTCCAACGTCCCTTCTACACAAGCAGGTTACATCCGGCAATAATGGATCTGATGGCGAGCGTGTGTGGATGGAAAGGGCTGCTGCATCACGACTCGGATTCATGTACAGCTGGTTGGCCACCAGTTGTCTTCATTGGCCGGCGGCGCATAGAACTGCAGCAGACCTCTTTGTGCAGCTTCTTGATTCCACCCCAAAAAAAAAAAAACAAAAAAAAAAACAAAAAAAAAAAAGCAGCAGCCCGGATCAGAACCTTCCCCACCTGCCGGCAGCCTACGACATGAACTCGGGGGATTTCTGCAACACCTTCCTACTGAGGGACAATTCTCAAATTTGTTATAATAAATTTGACCGTTTTGGAGAAAATCATAATGATACTTCAAAAAACAAAGGTGAGGAAGAATGAATGAGTTGCCATTCTTGATGGACATTGCAGTCCATAAAGGTGGCAAGCGAATCGAAGGTCAGAATTTCAGGATCGGGGACCTGGCTATTTGGGGGTTGACTACCTTCTTCCCCCGAATACAAGGTATGGTCATTACACCCGTACTTAGACTGAAAGATACCCTAAATTCAGCTATAATGACCATACCTTGAATTCGGCGGAAGACTGTAGTGTTCAGCTAGGGTCATAGGTTTTGCTCGCATGGTGGTCAGGATTGGAGTCGTTGACGCTGTTGCGACTCAATTACCGATTTGAATCGCGATTTTCCCAACTACTGGCTCTTTTAGCCGTCAAGGCTTTTGCTTAGAGTAAGTTAGTACTAAGCCGTATCTGGGGCAATTTTCTGTCCAGGGCCAGCGATCTTCCAGGATTATATCTTCTTCTGAACTACCGTCTTCACCCGAATAGAACGGCGGCGGGTCATTATACCCGTATCGGGGGCAATTTTCTGTCAACTTGTCAAGGTGCAGCAATCATGACCGGGCGTTCTATTCGGGTGAAGACGGTACCTGTGACAGAAATGAGTAAGAAGAACGCTCGAAGATGGTAATTATACCAAACATGCAGCTGGAGCAACTGATTGCAAACTCTTTTGAGTGTCGAAATTCTTAATTATAATCTGATTGGTGTCTTTGGCCTTTGGCTGTCCTTTATGTTGCAGGCGAAAACTGCTCCAGGGAAGGGAAGGCCACCGAATGGATCTTCCAGAATATGCAGTGTGCAGAGTCTATCGTCAAGCGCATCAGCATTCTTTTGCGGTAGAAAGGACAAAAGATATGGACATGCGCCCTTTTCTGTCCTTTTTTTTCCCGTGCATCTGTGCCTGTTCCAAACGACGATTGATTTTGCACATTGGGTGAGCTGTTCGCAGCCCGTAGGCTGCGCTACACCTCGTCGTTTTGACGTAGGAATGAACGGTTGTTGTGCACCGACCAGTCAGGAGGGTAGTTGGGAGGCTGGCCACAGTCGAAGAGGGCTCAAAAGCGGGTTTAGATATGGTCGCCGTCAAAAAGCCCAGGGCGAGCCCCAGTTTCTTTTTTTGGTTCAAATGCCCCGACCGGTCTATCGAGTATTTCAGGGTATGGGGGAGCGATGTTGAATCTGTTTCTTTAACTATATTACTGTTGTGGGATTGTGGGAGTAATCTGCACTGATTCTGCATGGCTCTGCGTGGATTTGGTGATCCGTGGGCGATGTCTCACAAGCAAAGAGCAATTGGGTTATCGCCCGATTCTGGACTATTAACACGTGCATAAAACTGTGATCGATTTGCTTCTCTGCACTTTGGCAGGAACAACATCCAGGTTCATCCGCTTTCTTCAATCCTGTTCGCTGGCAGGACCTTATATGGTGGTCGTAACTCTGTGCTGGTAGTAGTGCCATGATCTGGTGAAGCTGCAGCCTTCCACGGCGACCCGTTTGCCATGTACATGCACACTATAGAAGTTTTGAAACATTTTGAATGTAGTGCATGTGGTCCAGAGAGTGGGCCTCGCTCCACTACTCTTTAAATGTGCACAATGAGAGTGATTTTTTGGCTAGAACATGGGAAGATGCACCGCCATCATCACCATATTTTTTAGTTTTTTGTGCATGTGGACAGTGGTGGAGGGGCGGGATCACTGTGAAATGGGAAGCAGGACAAAACGGCTTGTTTTTGTTTTCTTCTTTTTTCTTTGAAATAACTGCGCGCCGGGTGCCGGGTGCACAGTTCCAAATAACTCGCAGGAAGGAATTATAAGTTATGACTGTAACAGGGCACTGCGGTTATGGGCCGAGGGAGGGCAGTTAGAAACTGCAAAAACAGATTCTGAACTCTTACTGTTACAGCTTTGTGCACTTCTAGCAGTCGTTCGAAGTTCGGAAGTGGCACAATCAGGCGGCCGCTCATGGGTTTTGTTTTGTTTTTTTCTGTGCCTGCGACTTTCTTTTTTTTTCTTTTTTTTTTTGCACCTGCTTATGCCACGGCAGAGCTGTCTAGGCCATGGCCGAGATGCTTAGGTCACACCCCTGGGGAGACGACCTAAACGCGGGAGGGCCTGCTAACGGAAACCGCCACCTCCCGTTTTTGAGCCAGTAGGCCGTCGAACGCATGATTTGCTGTTTTTGTTGCAGTTTCTAACTGGTCTTCGCCCAAGCTTGCAGTGGTCTGTTATTTCTGCGAATTCTGAACTGTGCATCAGTCACAGGCGCAGCTGTCTCTTTTTCTTTTTAGTGGGAGAAAACGGTTAGCACAAGTGGAGGAAGGGAAAAAAAATGGGGCGTAACCAAAGGCCTCTGTTGGTACACCCCTGAAGTGTTGAAACTTGAAATACAGACTCAAGTTCGAACCCAGCTCAGTTGGTACACACCTGAACTGTTGAAATACAAACTGAAGTTCGAACGCAGATACCTTCAGACGAAAAAAGAATAAGATTGTTCTGAATGCCTGGAGCCTGTCAGTTCATTGATCATGTCTAAAGGCCGCCGCCCTTATTGCCTGGGGCCGGTCAGTTCATTGATAGTGTCTAAAGGTCATCGTCCTTTTGGCGGGGGGGGGGAGGAGGGGAGGGGAAACGGGGTGTGGGGACACGGACGGAACTACGTCAATTTTGCACGGATCCGCACAGGGTCTGCAATCCGTTTGTGAGGTCTCACAAACAAAGAGGATGTGGGGACACGAACAGAACTACGTCAATTTTGCACGGATCTGCATGGGTCCTGCAATCCGTTGGTGAGATCTCACAAACAAAGAGGAGTTGGGTTTATTGCCTGAGGGCATACGCACGCTAGGAATCTTTATTTCGGAACGGAATTGCGGGCACATGCATCCACGTGCGGCCGTGTATACGGTCAGATCGATTTAGAATCGCGCTAGTGGGAGTACGCCCTGATTCTGGACGTGTTTATGAACAGGTGCATGAAATCGATCTGCTTTTCTGCATTTTTGGTGAAGGGACATCCAAGTTCAGGCGCTTTCTCCAATGAGAAAACGGTCAGTAAAAGCGGAGGAAGGGAGAAAAGGGAGAAGAACGAGGGAGAAAACAAAGCGGCTGGAAGTGCTGACGGGGGCCGAAGGTCCAGTCACCCGTGCTCATGTATGCGGTTTTGTATTCCAACTTGGGTCTACATGCCTCACTCCTACTCGCCGTCACTGCTACCGGATTCATGGTCACACTACGGGCTGCGGACCCGCGTCCTCACGGTACGTCAGTTGGTTGTTATGCAGCAACAATATTGGTCGTTAGACACCGCCATGTGGGGTTGGGGGGGGGAAGGGGGAGGTGCAGTGACTGGCCATTGCTCGAATGCCCGCCCACCCCTCATCAGCATGATGAGGGACTGGTACAGCCTTGCTCTTGCACCATTGCTGTGGTGCCAATTTACCCCATGGGCTAGGGAGAGATCCGTGTTGGTTGGTGTTCCCCCGTACTATGCATAGACTAGTGAGAGGATGAGATAGATAAGTACTGGCAAGGAGATGAGATAGATGAGAGAGAAAGAAAAACAAATAAATAAAAAAATTGGTGCTGTATCTTGCCATGTTCCAGGGGAGATTCATTTGATGCACGAAACTGCATAGGATCCGCCTCCAATATTTACCGCGTGCACAAAAGACAACACCTATGGCCGTGTAAAATATGGTGTTGTAAGTTTGGACATGTAAAATATGGTGCTGTATCTTGCCATGTTCCAGCAGAAAGTTCATTCATTTACCAAATGCGACTGCTCAGGACCTGAATCCACTGCTTGCCAGATGCACAAAAAACAAAAAATATGGACGTCGTACCAACGGGCCTAGCTCAGTTGGCACACCCACGAACTGTTGAAATAGAGAGTTTGAATCCAGATCAACTCAGATGACCAGAGCAAAATCATTCTCCATTGCCTAGGGCCTGTCAATGATGATATCTCAAGGCCATCTCTTTTTTCTTAAAAAAAAGAAAAAAAAAAAGGGACAAGGCTCCAATCTATTCGCGGGGAGCGGCACGTGCTGGGAACCGGGCCCAGCGTCCCATATGGAAATTTACATATAATTTTGAAAGTGCAAGGAAAACGAGTGATAGCGAACTTCAGAAACCAAGCAGTATCATACACATGAGACCAGATAGTCATGACCTCGAACCAAAAGCAGAATTGCATCACGAGTCCCACCAAATAAGGGCACAGCAAAAGCTCATAAGTGACAATGTTCGAATAGTCTCATCATCATCAACAAAGCACCAATGTCGACATCCTGTGTGGCGCTCTGCGCCCAGACTACAAATGGCAGATCCTATCTAGCCTATACTACGAAGCAGAATGATGACATCAACAGCGTTCCCGAAGTACGAGCATATGGCGACCAATGTCGCACGCTTCTGTACCAGGTATGTCTCTCGTATTACTCACAACCTCGATCCCCCACTCATAGATGCCACGTGCACCCAAAGACCACCATGGGCCCCATCCAGCATACAGCCTGTCTCTTATACACATCTTATTACTCACAACCTCGATCCCCCACTCATAGATGCCACGTGCACCCAAAGACCACCATGGGCCCCATCCAGCATACAGCAGTGCAGCTCGGCTATGGCTGCCTGCTCCTTCCAGCTCGCCCGTGAGCGCGTGAGCGCCGGCCAGCGTATGGCGCAGCAGCACTTGCGCAGCATGCAGCCAGTGACCGAATGCCCAATGCGGGGGCAGGCCCTTTCCTATATGGAAGTGGCCTGCCTGCTGCATGCGTCCTGGCTGTGCTGGGCCCCTGCCCGGAAGCTTCCGGTAGGCCCCGAGTGGCCAAGCCCCAGACCAAGGGAATCAGGCCCAGGGCCTGAAGTGGTTGCCCGCGTTCAACTGCCCGTAGCCTGTGTTTGCTCTATGTCGCGTCCCTGGCCCAGGGCCGACTTCAGATACATTGGAATAGGGTAGCCTGGGCCTGGGTGCTCTCAACCAACTGACGCAGCGCAACTGCCTGAATTTCCCCAGTTGCCTGAAGATCTGAAATAGGCCTCTCGTCACTTGTTAGGGCCGCCTTCACTTAGGGCGGCCAACCTTGCTGATTTAGGGCCCAGTGGGGCTTATAGAGGCCTTGCACCTCACATTCCCTCCTCCATACTTCGCTAGTCCTCTGAGAAGTTCATTCAATCTGGCGCTTTCCTTTCTGCAGCAACTTCTCATAGTGGGCGACAACCTGTGGTGCGGTAACCATATCCTCCTTTGGATCAGTGTGATGTCTGAACCGAACTCGGTACTGCAGCTTCGGCTTCGGAGGACGTCCCCTGCCTGTCGATCTTGGAACCGACATTTCCCTGTGGTCCACGATGTGGTCGATGTCGACCTCTCCGTCCATGGTTGGGGGCAGCATTGAGCGACGAGTGGGAAACTGATCAGTTTCTTTGGACGGTGCAAGCTTAGAGGCGTGAAAAACAGGGTAGGTACGAAGGTGTCCAGGGATCCGAATGACATATGAGGGTCCGTCTGGTTCATTCCCAACTACATCCAGAACCTCCCATGGCCCAAAGTACTGTGGCATGAGCTTACGGGAGATCTCGTGCTCCTGTCCCAGTTCAGAAGCCTTGACCCAGACCCTGTCCCCTACCTAGAACATAGATGGGCGGCGGTGCTTGTTCTCAGATTCGATCGTCGCCGCCTGTGCTTTGTGCATGTGTTTTACCGCCTGCTGCTTATGATTCTCATATCTATAGGCAAATTCCAAAGTGCCTGGAGCAGCAGTGGGCTGGTTCTCAGGTAACAGAAAGTCACGAGGGAGTCTAGGTGTGAACGTTAGTAGTAGGCTGTTAGGACTTACTCCTGTGGCACTGTGAACTGCGTTGTTGTACAGGCTGGCGAGGAGAGAGAGTTTCGCATCCCAGTCCACTTGATTAAGCTTAATGTAGTGCCTCGGGAAGTGTTGAACAGCGCGGTTCATCTGTTCTGCCTGTCCATTTGCCTCCGGATGGTTTCCAGATGTCATCTGCAGCTGCGTTCCTTGTTCGGTAGCTGCGGCCTTCCACAGATCACTGGTGAATCAAACATCCCTGTCGCTGATTATAGACTTCGGCAGGCCAAAGTCTCTAACCCAGTTTTCCTTAAATAGCCTGATAACGTACTCGGTCTTTGCTGTTTCTGGCATAGCTACTTTTTATTTTTATTTTTTTATTTTTATAACAAAAACAGCTCCATCTATTAGTGGGGATTCTGGCATAGCTACTAATCTGGCATACCATCTATTAGTGGGGATTCTGGCATAGCTACTAATCTGGCATACTTATAGTCTAAATTTATCCACGATGACGTAGATGTACCTCATGCCACTCTTGTTGGTGGCTAGCGTATCCATGAAGTCCATGGACAGGCTTTCACCAGGCCTTTCCGGAATGGGAAGGAGCTTGAGAAACCGAGGAGGAGCCTGTGTCTATGGCTTGTCACGTTGACAAACTTGACAGGTCTCGACATACAGTTTGGCATCTTTCATCATCGTGGGCCACCAGAATCGCTGCAACAGGTTGGCTGCAGTCTTCTTCAAGCCAAGATGTCCGGTAGCATCATGACATTCACCTAAGAATAAGCTACGCAAAGACTCTCTATTAGGAACACACAAACGCTTATTCCCGGCCTTCTCAAGGAACAGCAGGCCGTTGACCAACACAAACTCGTCGGCAGTTGCTTTGTCTTTCGCCTCGAGTCTACGTATGATTTTGGCCATAAACGGATCCTCGCGATAGGCTTCCACCAAGGATTGAGTGACATCGTCCACAAGCCCAAATTCAGTGACCAGCGCACCGAGAAAGTCAGGCCTACGCGACAGTGCATCAGCAACCTTGTTGTACTCCCCCTTAGTGTACTGGGGTTTGAAGTCATACTGCTCAATGACTTCGATCCAACGCTTCAGAGCGTCGGAGAGTACCGGTTGAGTCTTCATCCATCTCAGGGTCTGATGATCAGTCCTGACATAGAAGAAGCGATCTAGGAGGTAGTGCCTCCAATGGGTTAGTGCTTCGTAGATCACATAGAGTTCCTTCTCATAGGTGGACTTAGCCAGCTTTTGAGAGGGCATCTTTTTGAACATGTACTCTACCAGCCTCAACGTTTTCCCCTCCTGCTGCGCAAGTACGGCACCAATGCCATATTGGCTGGCATCCGTAGTCACAACGAAAGGTTTGTCGGGATCAGGAGTTTCAAGACCTCATGGTGTGTCAACGCATGCTTCATATGTCTGAAAGCAGCCTCACACATGTCTGTCCACTCCCATGGAGTGTCAAGGCGTGTCAGGTCCGTCACAGGGGCGGCCACTATGCTATAATTTTGAACAAAGTCACAGTAGTAGCTTGTCATCCCTAAGAAGGACCTCATCTCAGTCACAGACTCAGGACGCGGCCAGTCACGAATGTTGGCCACCTTCGCGTCATCGGGCTTCAATCCCTCCGCGGAAATCTCACGTCCCAGGTACAAGATCCGGGTGCGTCCAAACTCACACTTCTCCCGGTTAATCTTGAATTGGTGTTGTCTGAGGAGGCTAAGGACTTTATCTAAGTGCGCTACATGCTCCTCGACAGTCCTACTAAAGATAAGTATGTCATCGAGGTACACGATGACAAACTTGTCCAAGTTCATCGCGTGCTGAAAAGTGTCAGGAGCATTGCAAAGGCCGAAAGGCATCACCACAAACTCGTACAGATTGTACCTGGTCTGAAATGCGGTTTTGTGTTGATCCTCGGGCCGGATTGCAATCTGATGGTACCCGGACTTCAGATCTATTTTACTGAAGTACAGACACCCTTGCACTTGGTCCAGCAAGTCATCGATGCCCGGTAGGGGCTCGGCGTTCTTCATGGTGATGGCATTGAGGCCCCTATGGTCAATGCACATCCTCAAGGTCCCCCCCTTCTTTGGTACGAATAGTACAGGAGATCTGTAAGGGGAAACACTAGGCCGGATCCAACCCTTCTCTATGAGATCCTTGAGTTGTTGGCGAAGCTCATCGAGCTCACCTGGAGACATCTGATAGATCCTACCCTTCGTAATGCTACACCCTGGGATAATTTTTATCGCGGGGACGACCTCCCTCTCAACAACCCCTTTCGGCCCTTCGAATAGATCAGCGTACCTAGCGACCACTCTCTCTATCTCTGGATGCGTTTTCACCGGCTCACCCTCTGCAGAGACAGATACATACACTCCTCCGGATTTTGCTTGTAATAATTATAAAACGCAATCGCACACATGCACCCGTAGGACTCGATCAAACTACTAGCTTTATACTTGAGCAATCTGGCGGTTCCCCCATTGGGCAACGTGTGTTTGACTATTTTTCGGCCCCAATCAAATTGGGGTTGTGCAACCGAGAGGTAGTAAATACCTAACAAGATGTCCATAGGGAGATCGTCGTTGACTAGGAACGAGACTCGATGTCTCAGTTCCCCTCCCGCGTACGGGAAAAGACACTCAATGTCTTTAAGGTAATCGGTGACTACCATGCGCTGTTTGTTGGCACAGGTCGATTCCACAGGTCGATTCCACAGGTCGACTCAGGCGCTGCACTTGGCCCTGTAAGTGCAGCCTCTCAACGCACACGCGAGTAATAAAATTATGGGTCGAGCAAGTGTCATAATAGGCCTCGACCTTACGGTCACCGATGACCACCTCGCCGACGAACAACTCACCCTTAGGGGCTTTGGCCATGGCCGTCCAAGAAGCTAGCAGGTCCAATCTTGACCAGTCCTCCTCTAGTTCCTCTAAGGACTTAAACACATTCAACGAACATAGGATCGCTGGGTCCGAATGTGTTCGTGGGACGACGATGGAGTCAGTAGCTTGGGCCATCTCTCGAGATGCTGAGGGTGTGTCTACCACCTCGACCTTAGCAGGAACAACTACTATTCCTACTGGCCCGACGTGTTTCTCGAAGCAGTGCCAAAATTGTTGGCCACATTGCTACCTACGGGAGCGTAGGATCTCAATGCCTGCCCCATCGTAGGCGGGATCTTCTCGGTCACCTTCTTATTGCGGCACTTGAACTGGTTATGGTCATATTGACCACAACGAATACAGGCAGCCTGGTATACCGGACTCTTCACACGTCCTATGTGAGACTCGCTTTCTCTCATGGAGGAGCGTTAGGGTCAACTTGACTCATAGACCGGGAACCTCCACGACGTCTACCGGTCACCTTACCTTTCTGGACAGAGGCAGCGACTATTCCACCCCCTGAAACTTCTACGTTGCCCGCCTCTGAACCCGCTCCCTCCTGGAAGTCATATTCTAACTCGATGGTAGAACCATCGTTGTCAACGAACATTATGCGGCCTTTCGCCTTCCAGTTGGGAGGCAGTGACTTCTTCCTTTCGTCCGTCGTGGGTGTATGTCCATGCCCTATCTTTGCCTCTAGGTCTAAGGCCTTCTTGCTGAACGAGGGAAAGTTGTGCATATTGATGTTGGTCTCACCTGCCAACTGATTCCTGAGAGGCAAAGGAAAACATCTCAGCTATGCAGTGAGTAAGACATGGGGGTCATAGCATACTCCAGGAACACAGATCAGACACTCTACTACGTCTGTGGCTTCCCTTACTGACTTGAATTGCCTGTTGTTCAAAGTCAAGATCGCGTCAGTGGTCTTTTGAGCCTCCTTAGGATCATGCCACCTTTCTTCCACCAGCTTAAGAAAGTCCTCCATGTTCTGGTTAACTGCCCAAGCGCGGAAGTCATGACCGTATCCCTATAGCTGCACTAAACCACTCAACCATCTTGCTGCACTCCCCTCTAAATAGGAGGCGGACACAAACACTTTCTCGTGCGGCAAGGTCAATTTACATTTGACTTAAGCTGGCACTGACCTCAACCATGTGTCGAGGTCTTCGCCCCTCTTGTCCCCTGTAAAGGGTTTGGGGGAGGCGATGGTCGTCTTCAGAACCCACTGGCTTTGTCCCGGTACCTGTCCCACTCCAAGTTGTGGACCTTGGGGACCAGGCTGTTGCTGTGCAGGTTGTGAGACAACAGGCTGCCCGGTTACGGCAACCTGCAACGGAGGTTGGGAATACACTAACTGTACAGGAACCTGAACACTAGGACCTGCTGAGAACCCTCCTGTTAGCGGCATACCTAGGGAAGCGGCTTGGACCGATGTTGGAGAGACATATGGGATACTCTAGTCACCAGTGGGACAAAAGGAGGAGGATGCACAACGGGCCAGGCACCGGGCCCGGACGGCGATGGAGTTGTTTTCGCCCGTCCAACCAATACGGCTATACTTTGTTGGATGGCCTATGAGAGAGTCGTCTGGTGCTCCTGCATTTCTACTACATCTAGCAGGACGGTCCGTAGGGTCCTCACATTATCATCCATGTGCGTCAGATCCATCTCCTCTAACTTACTAACGTCAGCTTGTCTCCGCTGTATCTTGGCTCTTCTTCTTATCATTTTGTCCTTCCCTGCCTTTATCTCTCCTACCGCTTGTTGTAGTTGTGCCTCGCGAATAGCTGCTCGAGGGTCAACACTAACTTTTGGCTTGCCATGACGCCAGTGGACTGACTCAAGGTTTATGCAACCGTTGACCCTATAGTCCCTGAACTACTAGCCTAAGAGCTCTACTGCGCAGCAGTTGCCAATGGCTGCTGAAGTAGCAGCCTCGCTCGCGAATGTCGTGCTTGCCTCTGCGGCCCTACCTCTTCACTGCGGCTGCCGTCTCTCTCTCTGCTGGCCGAACAGGAACATGTCACCCTCTGGCCCTAATGCCAAGTGGGCTATAGGGCGTTTTGCCGATCGCAGGATCCTATCGTCCTCTCTAGTGTCCTCCCTGTCACTCATAGGCTACAACATTGTACATTGTCGGCACTAGGTCACTCTCAATGCCTACCGCAGCATGATGTACAGACCGATTTAAAATTAAAAAAATTAATAATTGGTGGCTATGTCAGAGACTATACATTTGGGTCCCATAGGTAAGTTCAGATTCATACAAACGAAAACTATTTTACTTTGACTAGTGCGCAAACAGAGAAGCAATTGAGCAGAAATTGTTTCTACCTATGTTGTCTGTCAGATGTTACATCTAACTAATCAAAATAAAAATAGAATCATTTGTTGGGTCTGTTTGCAGATTGGAATTTTGCCCGAACTTATCACCTGAAATCTACCCCTCCCTCAGTTCTTCTTGAATGTCTCTTGTCGGCACCGTCCAGCGTGCGTGTCTAAAGGTGTGCACATGGCCCACCCTTGTGCCCCGAGTCCTGCTGAGTTGGCCAGCCCTGCACAATATTTATCCTCAAGTGCAATGAGCCTTACACCGACCGATTGGTTGATCAGGAGGCGTTTTTATGGACGGCCTCCGAAGTCCTCAGGAATTATTTAACGTCGCAAACAAGACGACGATCACAGCCAATGGAAGGTCCCCGCCGATACTCATTTATAGACGTCCGGTACTCGTCTTTCCCGTAGGGCTGGCCTGCCCCTCAGAACCCATCTGTAGCGCAGCAGCAAAGCATGCGTGCTCTACTCCCGGTGGGTTGGCATGCCAAATTGCGAGGAAAATGAGTGATAGCGAACTTCAGAAACCAAGCAGCATCATACACATGAGACCAAATAGTCGTGACCTCGAACCAAAAGCATAATTGCATCACGAGTCCCACCAAATAAGAGCACAGCAAAAGCTCATAAGTGACAATGTTCGAATAGTCTCATCATCATCAACAAAGAACCAATGTCGACATCCTATCTGCCGCTTTATGGCCAAACTACAAATGACATATCCTATCTAGCCTATCAACAATGTCACTGTGACATCAACAACTCCCGGAAGTACGAGCAGATCTCGGCCAATGTTGTTCGCCTCAAGCACCAGGTATGTCTCTCGTATCACTCACAACCTCGATCCCCCACTCACAGATGCCACGTGCACCCAAAGACCACCATGCGCCCCATCCAACATACAGCAGCGCAGCTCGGCTATGGCTGCCTGCTCCTTCCAGCTCGCCCGTGAGTGTGTGAGCGTCGACCAGCGTATAGCGCAACAACATTTGCGCAGCATGCAGCCAGTACCCGAATGCCCAATGCGGGGGTAGGCCATTTCCTATATGGAAGTGACCTGCCTGCTGCGTGCGGCCTGCCTGTGTTGGGCCCCTGCCCGAAAACTTCCAATAGGCCCCGAGTGGCCGAGCCCCAGACCAAGGGAATCAGGCACAAAGCCTGAAGTGGTTGCCCGAGTTCAACTGCCCGTAGCCTGTGTTTGCTCTATGTCGCGTGTCTGGCCCAGGGCCGACTTCAGATACATTGGGAAAAGGTAGCCTCAGCCTGGGCACTCTCAACCAATTGACGCAGCGCAACTGCCTGAATTTCCCCAGTTGCCTGAAGATCCGAAATAGGCCTCTCGTCACTTGTTAGGGCCGCCTTCACTTAGGGCGGCCAACCTCGCTGATTTAGGGCCCAGTGGGGCTTATAGAGGCCTTGCACCGCACAAAAGTTTGAGATACCAGGGCCATTACCCAGATTTGGCAAGAAACTTTTGAGCTACTTAGAAAATTATTACTACAAACTTCAGAAGAAAAGGTCTACCCACAACAAAACACGCCACCACAAAGGTCCTACAAATGCTCAAAACCCTGGAAATCCCTAGCAACCATTCTGAAGCTCTCCAGCATTGTCTTACTCCCTGTCGAGCTCTTCCAAGCCTCACACCCCCACCCTGCTGGGTTATAGGGCAACACGACTCGCCCCAGCTCCGTCCAAGGTCGTCCCAGCAGCAACCCTTGGTTGTCCCTTGGAATGCCCACCCCAAAGCATCCCCAGATCTCTCTACCAGGCCTCACACTCCTGCATCCGCAGGTTACATGGCAACACCCCAGCACCGGCCAGCGTCGTTCTAGCATCGAACAGCCGCAGATCACTCAGTATATCAGCAACGGAGCCGTCTAAGATGAGTTGCTAGGAGTCCCCAGAATCCTAAATCATTCTTAAGACCCCCATTGGCAGACATGAACAACCAACAAAACCTTTGATCATAAGAACATTCAGACCGAAAAAAACACCTGCCTTAGTGCTTTCAGCAGCCAAACCCTATATGTCTCCCCCTTAGGTCCCAATATTCAATCTCTACCAGGCCTCGCACCCCCAACTGCTAGGCTACAGAGGGGCACGACCCACCCTAGAAGCCCCCCACCTGCTAGGCTACAGGGCAAAGCGACCCGCCCCGCCTCCAGCCAGCGTCGACTAAGTACCAGCTCACCAATAGCCACTAGAGTGCCTTACACCCTCG
>BFEA01000086.1:3104570-3118580 GCA_003427395.1 Chara braunii
CGATCTCTCTCGATCTCGTCCTCTCTCTCTCTCCGTCTCTCGATAGCATGCGATGATAGTGACCTCCTGCAACTCTTGCTGGCAGATTTTGTTGTGAAGCTTTTTATTCACATCACTGTTTTTCCCTCCCCTCCCCCGCCCACTGTTCAATGCCTTCCACATAAACTTTCTTTATCTCCCTCCCCGTCTTTACCTTTTTTAGGGGTTGGTGCTATGAACTTCAAGTCGAAATCGTTATCTGTAATAGTTATGTTATTTGTTCGACTCCTCTAGATAAGAGACAAACCAACCCGAAATAATGTAACGGCCCTGCCAGAAACAGATACAGCGCGGTCCAACTTGAAGATCGAAAAACTCATGATTGTGTCGTGGCTGCGGACTGATGAAGCGATGTCATGCTTTATATATGCTCATTTTTGTATTTAGTCTGCCGCTCTACTGGTCTTCGCTGTCTGCTCGACTTCATATTGAAGAACCATATCTGCAAACGCAAGTTGTTGCAACGTCACGCCGAGGTTCGTGTCGTCTCTCCTCGTATGAAAAACCTTAGTGAGTGTCGTCTTGAACGAAGGTGCGCCTCTTGCACGAAGGTGCGCCCTAAGGATCGTTGTCACTCCATCTCCATGTTTTGTCCTACTTCATCTCTGCTCGCATTTTGTTGCGAGCAGGGAGCTGGTGATCCATTTGTTGTGATCGGACAAGCGGGAGGTTTTTCTCTGCCCCAAACCAATGCTTTAGTTGCCATGTGATCTCTCCACGCACTTTTGTCATCATCTTGTTGCAATCTCCTATCACCGCGCGGATCCCGCTCTCGGCTACGTGTGATCCCAGTCCTTCCTTCGCGTTTTTCCCTATTAACTTTGTTATTGTTTGCAGTGCCGTGAAAAATTCGTCCTCCGTCGGGTAGAAAGTTGCATCCTTCAAGTTTGCAGCGAAAAGCACAAAGGCTTTTGCGATTGAATGAAACAATTTGTCCTTCATTTTCTTCGTAAACACACCGCTTTGTTGGTCGGGTTTTTGCTCTCCTTCCCTAGCGTATGTTTTGTTTTTGCAAAATTGTGGCATCTTGTGGGAAACACATTAGAACAGAAAAATAATATTAACAAGTCGAAATATTGCCTCTAGTTTGTTACATGTTAAATCGACAATTCAGTTGAAAAAGTACAGCACCTTCATTGCATCATCAATATGCCAACATATTTTTGAACTTGTCACTGAGACTTCCTGCTTGGTGAACAACGCTGGCAGAGTTTGCCTACCCTCTTGCGTTCCATTCTCTTTCTGCACTAGTCGTCTTTCATTTAAGAGCGTGTCTCATCCACCTCCCTCCCTGATGCGTTTCTTTTCACTTCTGCATCTCGTTCTCTCAGGAAATGGTGACATCCCTCTCTCATCTGCCTCCCTCCCATCTTCATCCACCTCTTCTGCATCCTCGTCTCGCTCCATTCTCTTACTGCTTCTCTCTTCCTCTTCATCGCCCTCGTCTGCATCATAAGAACCTCCACCCGAAGTTTCAGTGTCAGCTCCATTGCCTCGTCTTTCTCTCTGTCAGTCTTCTCTGATATGGAGTACTCTTGTTCGTCTTCAACTTTCTCTTGAACAACGCTATGTAAATCATCGGAGGCTCTCAGATCGATCGTCTCCACAATTTTGTCATTTTTATATGTGATTCTCTTCTTCATCCTGTGTTCTCGTTGTGACATTTTTTCTTCACGCAACCTCTTTGCGAGCGCTTTTGGTGGACAGTTCTCGATGCCACTGGTCGGCTTCCTCTTAACGGGAGTGGTGGGTGGTGGTTCGTTGCGTTCTTTCAGCTTCAAACTCTCCTTCATACGTAATGGAACATAATGGTTGACTACTGCGGATGTGCGTTCGCTTTGTGTACGATTTCGGCTTCCGCTTCTGCGATGTTCTCTCCTGTTTTTTTTTTTGTCAGCCTTGCATATCCCCCTCCCCTTATCTTTGTTTTTCACGACCTCCAGGGACCTGCACATATCCTCCTCATACTTTGGTCTTTATCCATTTTTTATCCCACATACATCAAATAGAATTCAACAACAACTGCGTCAGATATGTCCCTCGTCATTGCGACCCCCGTGCTGTGATGAAGTGTGTGTGTGTGTGTGTGTGTGTGTGTGAGTGTGTATGTGTGTGTGAGTGTGTGAGTGAGAGAGAGAGAGAGAGAGAGAGAGAGAGAAAAAGAAAAAAAAAAAAAAAAAAAAAAAAAAAAGTTTAAACAATGACATAGGTACCATTCATGTATCATCATTACTGCGATGTCATTTGGCTCACTAACTTCTCTGCGCGTTTTTGTAGTCTACCTACGCGTATATCGGACGACACATAATCACATTGTCATTCATAAAATAAAAAAGAAAAAATACGTTATTCCATTCCCGAGACCCTTCACGGCAAAGTTCGCTACTGCGTGCCAATAAGCTTGTCAAGCGACCCATCTTTCTGTTCAATTGCACGTATTAGTGAACTTACGTTCGACACTTCAGGGGCACAAAGGCACCCGTTACGAAGTACTGCTCGATCTTTTGTTCATGAGAATTCTTAACGCTTTCACTATGTGTGGGGCTGCTGATGTACCGTGACCTTTTGCAACGGCAGCACATCGTGCTAATCGATTCACCATAGACTGACGAAATTGGTGAACAGTTCTTTCGTTTACATGTGTTATAGCCACAACTTCCAGTATGTCCTTAGTTGTTACATCCGTCGGCGGCGTTGCTACAAGATATTGTATTATTGTGGCAGTGACGCAACATATATAAACACCACAGTCAGTGAAGTCGTTTTGCTGCAGACATTCTGCATGTAAGAGTTTACATCCCAGTAGATCTTTACATATCACCCACGAGGTATCAACTTTTTCCGGAGTTAACACCCTCGCGTTGAATGCGTCTTGCAAATACTTGTGCCACATAAATATTCTCAAGACCTTTCATTCCTCTCGTTTCTTTCCTTTTAAGGAGTCAACAACGATGGCAATAGGAGGTTTGTCGGCGTTGTCGTTCTGCATGACTGCCAAAAAGTCTCTGACATTCAGCAGTATGAGCAAAATCCGATATCTTTTGTAGTTCACAGGTATTACGACAATTGTGGCGCGTCGCAATTCATTGCTTAGTCGATGCAGGTTCCTTGGTCTGTTCTTGATCACGTCCTCCCATCCTGTTTTCACCACATGCATTTTCTGATTGATAATGACTTGGGGGTGCTAGAAAGTTGTACACACCTGAACTGTTGCGTTGTCCCGTGCTGGCGAATGTCCTTCATACACGGACTGTAAATAAATGTCGATAATGTTGTCGTTGAACCATTCGTTATTGGTCAATCGCGCAATGTCGAATTTCGTTACGGCAATGACGTGTGTCCTTGATTTCTACGTGAAGGGGAATAATTGCTCCTCATAAAATATATCAGTCTTGTCTTCTCCCGTTCTGACCATGTTCCCCACTTTCATCTTTTCATGACTGCTGGATGACTCTTCGACTATCGGTTGGGGAAACTTTACTTCATCTGACGCTATCATTTCATATATTTTTGCGTACCACGAGTCCTCCAAGATATCCTTTCACCTCTCCATTGACCTCTCGCTAGTCAATGGCAACAATGGTTCGCTTACGACCTCTCTTGATAAGTCTTCGTCCTTATTTGTTGTCATGGGAGTGATCGTTATTTCTGTACCCATATTACCGCCTCTGTTGCTTTTCTGTGACTCTGTCATGCTCACTCGACTTCCGTTACCTACACCGTCTTCCTTACCACGATGTTGCCGCTCCGTTACTCAATGTTTGAAGGGACGGTGTCCTGTCGGGTGACATTGTCACTTATGTTTGGTGTCGCTCCTTGTCGAACGATATGCGAGGTCGTCAGTTTGTTTTCCTGTCCACATGTGTCAGTCAAATTAGTATGACACACAGATTGTTATATTATTGGCTACATAAAATAATTTTTATAAAATACTTGAGAGAGAGAGAGAGAGAGAGAGAGAGAGAGAGAGAGAGAGAGAGAGAGAGAGAGAGAGGTAAAAAAGTATAGAGGAACAAAAAATAACATTTGAATCTTTATCTGTTATGTATCTGTGAAAAATCTTCTCAAACACAGCCAACCTTACGAAGTGGAGAAAACCGCACGTTACACTAAAGATCACCCTAAAGTTCACAACTGCGGACAATTACACGGGGACATAAAATCATTGACAGACACGCAATAGTCAACCTCTTTTTCTCTCTCTTTTTCTCTCTTTCTCTCTCATACACACACATGCACACACACACACGCACACACACACACGCACACACACACACACACACACACACACAATTTCATAACGAAAAAATATGAGTTTCTATGACGTCTCGCTTCTCTAATAGTAAAGTTAATCACTTGTAATTTGTTTCTTATACAATACATACTTGTTGAAATAAAAATAGTCATCACGTTGTCGTGCGCATCGATCCCGCGCGAGCGGGACCCTCCCGGCCTTTGTCACGCAGGATTAGGCGGGGCTTGACGGACGCGCGGAAAACAAACGCGCTCCCTGGTGCCGCTCTGGCCGAGTGCACAAGCCATACCTCTCACGCGCTCCTGCGACAGGACAGAGGCTGCACGAGGCACAACTTACCTCCACCCATTGGGAGCTGTCACCATCCCGTGGGTGGGCGTATCCCTGCCGAGCTACTGACCCACGTGCGAGAGCTCTTATGATGCAGTCGCAGAGGTAGGCCAGCCGAGGGCGTTTGCTCGTTCGCTGTAGCATAGGGGCATGCGAGGCTAACGCCTGGATCGAACCCGGACGCATACCCTCGTCATAGGCTGGTTGAGTTCCCAAACGGGGCCATACGTCGGTCGACTAGGACGATTAGGTGACCATGCGGTAGTCCTCTGCTCGAAGAAAACTTGATAAACTTAATTGGATCATCGCCTAGTCCCTTGACGGAACTACCCATAATTTTTCCCATCTTGTTCTTCACAGAATCTGATCAAGTACTCAATATAAAATAGAAGGAACCGATTTAATCATATCGAAGTCATGAAGCTTGAAAACAAACCCTCTTTTTCCATAATGGTGTTTTACGGAGTAATCATAACCGCACACTTCTCGATGGAACCGAGGAGTACCTTAGACACTCAGGTGTTGGCTTGCTTGCTCCCCAAAGAGTTAGCCTTCCAATATGGAAGACGACCACTAAGAGTGATCGCCGACCCTCAAGCCTCTCGCGTCTCGCGTGTAGGGCTAAGAAGAGCGTCTGTCGTGAGGGAGAGCTTACACCGCAGATGACGGTGTTCTCTTACTCGTCGCGGACTATCCAATCCATCTTTCAACCACGATAAGGATAAGCATAACGATCACGTGATGGTTCAGAAGACCATCACTCAGAGAGAGAAGGAAATTCCGTAGCATTTTCCGAGACCATCTCTCTCACACAATCGCTAAGTCAGTTTTCAAGGTCAACATCAGGAATCCAAGGTGCAGATCGGGGGTTTAGAAGGGAATAGAGAGACTCTCGAGGGAAGCCAGGGTAAGCCATTCTCACAGTCCCGAGTTGATTCTTGCTACCCGCCTTAAGTACATCATTCCAAAGCATTATTATTCGAGGAGCGGTTCCTTGCTTCTAATACCAACCTGCATCCACACAAAATCTCATTGACATTCGTACACAAAATACCACTACGTGGTCAACCCTTTGTCTCCCAATTCATGTCCCACATGCCCCTTCCACCGACCCCCTCTTTTAACAATGGCATACCCCCACTTTCTATTCAGCTTTCTCAACTCTTTTCATGGCCATTTCAAGGAGATGGGTAAGAGGGATAGAAAGGTTCTCATTTTGAGGGAATGTCATTATAGCAGGGAGATTCCAAGCATCATGGCATGGGTATCACGATGGGCATGGCTGAGTCGTAGATCGATCAGTTCGATCGACTGACTGACCTGCTATTCAGTGATAGCAGAAAATTGATGAAGCTTTTCACACCTAATCTCCTTTAGGTAGCTATAACCTGCGTCACAAATAACGTAGCCACCATCTATCGCATTACCGGAGAAGAACTCCGTATCGCACTTCCTCTAGCTATATTGCCCAGTAACGACGTAAAAATAACAAAAAATTGGGCAGCATCTCCCCTAAAGGGGTGAGCCCACAGAAAATATACAAATCTAAATCTAAATAAACTCCCGACCTTAAAGTTACTTAACCTCGACTTCCTTGGGTTTAGTAGAATTTTCGGCAGCACTGCCATTAGTAAGGAAGGCTTCAAAAATCTCTACTAATCCCAAAGACAGTCCTAAGTCTAACCTCAAAAGACTCACAGGTTTTGACTGACTTCATAAATTTAACAGAAATTTCGGCAGCATTCTCCCTTAAGGAAGGAGGCTCCCAGAATTCCTACTAATCGAACAGTCAGCCAATCCTTCAGCGAGTGACCACTAAAGACCTCAAACAAGACCAGACATATGCGACTACTTGTCTGTCGCTCAAGCATAAGCGAGCTCTAACAGGCTAAACTATCAAAATGACAAAGCAAAAGAATTCACCAAACAGTAACAATCACTGAAGCGAGACTCAAATTCAAAAGAAGATTCATTTCTCCTTTCTGCTTCTATCATGTGCAATGTCTCGTATCTTATTTGCTTAATTTTATTTCTCCAACTCCAATCCTATTATACATATAGTTCCTTTTATGTCCAATTATTATTATTATTATTATTATTTTATTATTATTATAATTTTTCTTCCAAGGCCAAGCAAACGAGTTAAGCAAGGCGACCCGAGTCCTGCCCAGGGTCTCAGTTCCAATGTCCAAGCAAACAACAAGGCGACTCGAGTCTTGCCCAGGGTCCTAGTTTCAATGTCCAAGTAAACAACAAGGCGACCCGAGTCCTGCCCAGGATCCCAGTTTCAATGTCCAAGCAAACAACAAGGCGACCCGAGTCCTGGCCAGGGTCCCAGTTTCAATGTCCAAGCAAACAACAAGGCGACCCGAGTCTTGCCCAGGGTCCCAGTTTTAATGTCCAAGTAAACAACAAGGCGACCCGAGTCCTGCCCAGAGTCCCAGTTTCAATGTCCAGGCAAACAACAAGGCGACCCGAGTCCTGCCCAGGGTCCCAGTTTCACCGTCCAGGCAAACAACCCCCACAATCAGAGTGACCTGACCAATCCCTTATGGAAACATTGCCAGGTCCTCCAAGCAATCAAAGTAAATAAAGCGCTGAGCGAGTCCCTTGTGGACACAATGCCCAGCCTTTTTAAGCCCAGACAATCGCAGGCAAACTGTTAGTCAGGCTGATTTTCTTAGCCACACAAATCTGATTTCAGTCAAACAGTATAATAATATCTGAATTTATACACACATTTCTTTACTTTAACCTGACTTTTTTCCTGAAATAAAACAGACAAAAGTCAAAATAGGGGTGCATGCATACGTAACAGTCAAACTAGTGAGTTGTACAGGTAGGGGTAACAATACCGAGTATACAAAATGGTCAACGTAGTTACCTCAGTATTCCCCACCCCCAGAGTCAACTCCAAACTCCGGCGGAGCTCCCACAAGTGGCGGGGGCAACCTCCCACCTAGGCCTTGATGCAGTCTGTGGGTTGCAATCTCACTAGTCGGAGCAGCTGCCGCAATCGTTCAGCAAGCCGGATTCCTCCCTACTAGTCAAGCTAACTGGGTCATGTCATTCCACCAGCCACGAACAATCATCCACCACCAAAGGATTGAAGACAAGGGCCATCCGGATTGCAATCATGCGTATTATGAACAACATTCGAGCTCGGGGACGGTGGCAGCAACTACCATTTTCTCGAAGAGCAGTAGCAGTGCCTTGAAGGAAATCAGCAACCCGAGCAAGGAGACGGAACAGTAACCCAGGCTGTGGCCTAATCCACTGGAACCCCGGTAGCCCAATGTCCATGTAACTAACGTCACACCCGTCGTAGCAGTCGGCCTGCTGAAACAACAATCCCAAACCAGCTGCAGTAGCAACAGTCTCAATGACAGCAACTCGGCCTTCAACAGTAGCAACACAAGGTCTTAGATATAGCAACCTCTGTATCTTGCTGAGCAGACAACAACTCAAACTATTGCAGCTACTACAGATACCCAATGACGCGCTCCTTGACACCCATACGATCTAAAAAAGAGTTCTCAATCTGTTAATTCTTGCTATGCTTGTTGGCCACGTATCATTACCCAACTTACCAGGTGAGGACACCTCCTAGTGCTGGTTTCCCTTTCTGTTTCTAGCTGGCCTCAATCTTCACACGCCCCCTGCCTACCTCTCTCTTTTTCTCTTGACCTCTTTTCCCTCCTTGTATCTGGCCCAGATCCCGATCAAATTCCAGTACCTCTCTCCTTTGATACAGCGGGACGACTTCGAACGAATACAACAATCAACAACTTAATCTGACTTTGGAGAGAACGAGGGAGCGACTGCAGAGTGGGCATCCGCAGTCAGAGGATGGAAGCCACTGTAATGGAGCAGGTGAAAAAACCTACGAGAAAAGCAGGGAGATCACTAAGGATTCGATGAAAATAACCCCGACTTTAATCAGGCTTTGGCACGTACGACCATGAACACCAACTTAAAGGAGGAGGCTACGACTGAAAGGAGCACCACGCAGGGGCCACTCGTGAGCATGGACCGGTATAACTGCAAGATGAGTATAACATGGTCATAGCTCCACCATTCACCAAATGTACAAAATGAAAATGAATCTCCCGCTAAAGAGTGGGAAGATACATCCTAGTCTTACGTAGGAGTCCGCATGCCAGGTGAGTCTCTTCCTCTCTCTGTGTGTGCAGCTCTTGCATCTACTCGTTGCCTGATCTGTGTGCCTGCTGCCTTATTCACCAAAACTGCAAAAAGAAAATGAAATTTCCCCATGAATATTTGAAAAATACGTCCCACCGCGCAACATCTTACCTCTATAGCACAAAACGATCCACTATACCTGAAATCTGACTTCGCCAATGGATTCCCAGTGCTAAAAAACCCCCGTTTCGACTCTTCACTCACTCGTTTCCGTTGAGAAACGAGTGAGCTACATAATTTTTGCTCCCGCTCTTCCTTCCTCCCTTTCTCCTCGACTCCACCTGTGCAGCTCTTTTCTTTGTAGCGCGAAAACGATCCACTATACCTGAAATTTGACTTCGCCAATGGATTCCCATTGCTAAAAAAACCCGTTTCGACTCTTCACTCGCTTGTTTCCGTTGAGAAACGAGTGAGCTACGCAATTTTTGCTCCCGTTCTTCCTTCCTCTCTTTCTCCTCGACTCCACCCGTGCAGCTCTTTTCTATTCTAACTCATATTCCACTAACTTTTCGGCCATTCTAACTACAGTATCAGGTTCGCCATAGCAAAAAAAACTCAGTCTAGCATCTTCCCCCACAAAAATTCATTGACAAACGCGCAAGATGTATTTTCTTCACTCCGTTTTCTTCCCCTTTCTCTTCGTTGCACCATCTCTTTCATCTCCCTCTTGCCCCACGTTATCCCCTTTGCCTTTCCCAACGCAAATCACCCTATGGTCCGACAGGCACTAACCAGAAAAACAAAAACCTATTGAGATTGTCGGACCCCCCTTTTCTCGATTTATACGTGTCATCCTTCCGCAGGGTCCATGTTAATCTTTTCTGTATCATTCCAATTTTAACGGATGTCCCGAAGGACAGAAGGGGACCAGCCCCCGGTAATTCAGGGTTATTTTATTCTGTTCACCTGATTGTATCTGGATCCGAACTTGAGTATGTATTTCAACAGTTCAGGGGTGTACCAATCGTGCTAGGCCCGTTGATGCAGCACCGGTTCCGGGCCAGGTACCGGGCTTGGGTAGTCAAGACTGCAGTATTTTACTCATCTGCTCCCACTGGAATTCGAACTCAAGTCTGTACTTCAACAGTGCACGGGTGTACCAACCGAGTCATAGGCCTGTTGGTAGCCCCTTTTTTTTTTTTTTTTTTTTTTGACTATACCTGGATTCGAACCCCAGCCTGTACCTCGGCAGCTCGTGGGTATACCACCTGAGCTTGGCCTACGTGAGCTGGTCCCACAGGCCTGTTTTCAGCACTCCGCGGGTGTACCAACTGCGCCAGGCCCTGTGGCTTTGGTCCCACAGGCCTGGTTTCAACAGTTCATGGGTGTACCAACTGAGCTAGGCCCAGTGACACTTATCCCACATACTTGTTTTCCAGCAGTCTGCGGGTGTACCAACTGAGCTAGGCTTAGTGGCACTTATCCCACAGACTTGTTTTCCCGCAGTCTGTGGGTGTACCAACTGAGCTAGGCCCAATGACACTGATCCCGCAGACCTGGTTTTCAGCACTCTGCGGGTGTACCAACTGAGCCAGGCCCAGTGGCACTGATCCCGCAGAGCTGTTTTTCAACAGTCTGCGGGTGTGCCAACTGAGCTATGCCCAGTGGTACTGATCCCGCAGACCTCTTCACACTCAAACCTCTTTACAACGAATCTTGGCTGGTAGACTGTGCCTTGCCCGGGCACAGTTCACTATTTCTCGGGTCCCACGGGCCTGCTCACACTCGAGCCTTCCAGCAACAGATCCTGGCTAGCGGACGGTGCATCTGCCGGAGATCCCCGCCACTCGGGATCTGGCTGCTTCGAGGGCTTTGCACCCACAGGCTCACCGGCACATTGGCCCCTTCGGTCTGTGCTTTCAAGACGGGTAAGATAGAGGAATTTTGTCAGCACCCCGAGTACGCAGGACCCCGAACGTTACTGCTAAAAGAGGCGCGTACTCAAGGTCATCGGCTGCCGTGACGGCCACCCGTGGGGGAAAGTTCTAATCATTCCCCAATGCAATGCTCTCACAGCAACCCATGCTGGCAGGCACCCAGCGTACTGGCCAATGATGGCGGTGACCAAGTCGCCGTCTGCCCTCGACCAGGTGTGGGTACACAACTTCTCTCCATCCGCTCATCGCTCAATAATTTCAAGCGTTCTTTTCTTTCTTTCAAGGTTCCTTTCATCCTTCCTTGCGGTACTTTTTCGCCATCGGTCCCAGAGCTACTTTTCCTGCTTGGTTCAAGACGGGATTTCAAGAGAAGAAAAATAAAAATAAAAAATACAAGTAAAAACATATCAAAAATAAAATTAGTAGAACCGACGACGACGAGGCCTCACCGGCGCCCTCTTGGTTTCGGCAGTTAGACCCCGGCTGAGCCCGTTTGGCAAAACCAAGGGGGATAGTCCCTAAGGACCCTCAACCCCTCAGTCTCTTCCAATTGCGCTCCTCTACTCTATCGTTGCTTTCTAGCCTCAATCCCCGGATTGTACCATTGCACAAATCCGCACATGTGGGCCCCTGCACTGCCGTCCGTGCATGTGTTCACGACAAAAAACATGGTCACTGATGCAAACCATGTGTTTTCATCGCCTGTTCTTACTCCCACATCACTGTGCACTGGTCTCTCATGGAACTCTGATGAAGCTCTTGCAGTTTGAACAAGCGCGCCCCTGTTTGAGTCGTCCTCTGTGCAAGCGATGACGAGTTGTGTTCGTGTGTGTATGAGTAGTTCGTCAGAAAGAGCTTGACATTTATTCTCCGCCATGTACGTCGTCAGCGCATCTAAAAAATTAAGTATGCAAGGAAACTCGTTGAGTATCTTGCACGCAAGGTTATCAATATCTTCCTCCTTCTGTATGCACTCATCGTCGATGTTGAACCACCGCAGTTGTAGAGTTGTTGTGTCACGTAGTGTGAGGGTGTTCATTCTAGTGAGTATACACTCTTTGTCACGGACGACCGATTCTCAATTGTTCTCTTCCTTCGTTTTCTTACGATCTCTTTCTCTTCATGCAATGCTAATGATCGACGTACATGGTTCACCATCTAGGTTGAAACTTTCCGCTTGTTTGATGACTGATACAACTATTTGCAAAACTTCATGTGATGATGCTACCAAACATCTGCCGCAACACCGGATCGCTCTATGCACATTCTAAGATGCATAAAATCGTGCAACTTTCTAAGATGCACCAAAATATGTGTATGTACATTTTTATGAGTTTCACAAAATAAATGGTAATGCCCTTGCCTGTCGAGCGTGAGATAATATTAAAAATAAGGAATACACACACCATCATGGCAAACCGATTTTGCTTGGCCTCAAACCGTCTCGCCCAAGAAAAAACTTGTTGTCAGTAGCCATGGGCAACACAAGTTCAAGTTGAGGGTATGTTTGGGCGCATCTCTCACTAACGCTTTGCAACCTTGCATCCAGTTCCTTCAGGATCTCTGTCTGCGGTAAGTGTGGCAACTTCTCAAAGGTTACGGTCGTGAATGTGTCAATCATGTGCAAGAATATGCCATGCTCGATTGTGTGTATACGGTATGGTTGCAATGCCAAGTGGTAGTCTAGCTGAGGATCATCACAATTGGGGCCCCTACAAAATCCCCAAAGGCCATTCTGTTGAACATGCTTGTGCATGTTCAACTCTGACATTCGTGCTTCTGCGACACGACGAATGTTGATGTTATCAAAGTTCGACACATCTGCTGCAAGTTGTGTTTCTAATGTTTACGATCTTCTGAGTTCGTGAAATCGGCGATGACAGCAAAGTCGTCTTTCGATACGGTGCACGTTGGACATACACTGAATTTCACAGTTGCAGTGACACATCTTTCATGATAGTCCTGTATAAAGTTCAGGAGGAAAGAGTGAATAGTTATCTCTCGGAATCGCTCTATTGTTATCATTATATCGTCATGAGATGGCTCATTCGCAGACTGCAATGCCAATGTAAGGGCCTTGTAGAAAACGATGACCTTTCGTTTTCTGAATGCGGTGGACTGCAGACCCCATCCTTTGTCATGTCAGTGATGATGAAGCACAGGAAGATAAGCCAGTAGTATGGCTTCGGATGCGTGATCGACTAGTGAGATCCTCAGAGGATATGTTGTTTGTTTTTTACGACCGTCTATATGTGTCTTATCGGAATACAATGACAGAGGGATGACGTAACGTGGATTACCATTCCTATCCACACCTTTGTCCGCTCTTATGATTGTTTGGACGTAATAACTTAGCCCCAAGTGCGTGGGCCGGATATATTAAGGTGCTCCGACAGAGGAGACATTTCTAGAGACGACACTGTCTCATATTTTTGTAATGTGACATGCAAAATCGACGCAAAGGTCGTTCGCCAGTGACGGTGTCACAAAAAGGGGGGGCCATCTTCTGGCGAGTCATCTCAACGTAGATCACGTTTTTGCCATCCAACAGCCTCTGCTTGACTGCTTGACCATGTCAAGCACCTTCGACTATTACGATATGCGATGTCTCTCGTGCTGAATCTCGGGTGTGTGAGAAGTGACAAGAGAGCATCGATGTCATTTTGTGACATGCCGACGTCACCCCTAGTGGCACATGCGGTTATGACCTACCTGAAAATTCAAGAATGAAAAAGTGAAGTGAGAAATTTGTTGTTGTTTGTTTGACCTGAATTCATAGTGCAGGATGTGTTCTTCATGGTGAAAAAGGAACCTGCAATGATGAATGGAGGGTGAGTTTGTGATGTTCATTAGTCCAAATGCATCTAGGCGTGGCAATTTAGGGGAGGGACCTATACTAATTTCACCACTTAATCTTTTTCACAACTTTTAGGATCATCTTAAGGGGAGGGAGGGGACAATTTCAGGACTTCACTAGTTTCACCAATTCAGTTCGTTCATAACTTTCACCATCCTGCAAGCAGGGCGCTAAGGGAGAGGGGCAGGGGCAATTTCAAACCTTCATGAATTTCACAACTTCAATTCATTCACAACTTTCACTATCGTCTAAGTAAAAAAGGGGAGGTGATTTCAAGTCTTCACAAATTTCACCACTTCAGTTCGTTCGCAACTTTCACTATCGTTTAAGTAAAAAGGGGATCGTGATTTCAAACCTTCACTAATTTCAGCACTTCCGTTCATTCACAACTTTCTCATTTTTCACAACATTCAGGATCGTCCCAAGGAGGGAGAGGGCAATTTCAAGAC
>BFEA01000086.1:3130503-3143196 GCA_003427395.1 Chara braunii
AGAGAGAGAGAGAGAGAGAGAGAGAGAGAGAGAGAGAGAGAGAGAGAGAGAGAGAGAGAGAGAGAAAAAAAAAAAAAAACTTGTAAGTCACCAACCTTGCGGTTGGCCTCATGGTACTTTCATCGACTCAAAGAAGGTTAGCTATGACGAAAAGGGTTACAAGAACATGCTCGCAGTGATACTGGTATGTCAATCGTTAGTCGGACTTGAATGTAGGGGGTGAAAGACTAATCGAACCTCCTAGCAGTCAGTCCCCCTCCGGAGTATCTCGCATGTTATTGCAGTCATGGTCACTCTCACCGTTCTCTCTACATTGATGTGCAGTCATGGCCATTCTCATTGTTATTACCAGTAAGTCACCCTAGGAAGGGGGCGAGGAATGAATGATGGAGAACGGTGTGGGGGTGACAAGAAGAAGAAGAAAATAAGTAGAGGGAAGAAAATGGAAGGACAAGATAACAATCAAAGGAGTCTGGAAGGAGGAACGAGGTGATTAGGAGAGGGTGAGAAAGGGAAGGAGGAGCGAAGGAATGAACGAAGTAAGTGAGAAGTTTGTGTCGGGGTTTGTGTCTCTAACGTCGTTGGTTGTTCATGGTCTAAGAGAGGGCGCGGGGGAGTAATGAAGTAGGTTTGTACGGCCATGCGAAGTCTCTTATATTTGGATGTGCTAGGAGCACATTCCACGGTTTGTTCACTGTTGTCGTTAGCTAATTCTCTTTCTATCTGGACGTGTCAGGAGCACGAGCCGTTATTGCGCGAAGCAGGTTTCAACTAAGGAGCCACTACCTCCGATGTTGCAACCAAGTGGTGCTATTGTTCATCAGATTGAATTGTCCGCTTCTTAAAAATAACAAGATTGATGAAATAAAGATCGAAGATATCAACAGAATAGCCGATAATCATTTTCAACCTCCGATCGACTCAATCAAACGGTTTGTTCAGAGGTATCATCAACTTCGATCCATGCATCTCTTCTTCATAGTTTGGGTGAGACAAAACAAGTTCACTTAACTGATCAGAGTTTTGATATCAAGTTTTCCTGGCTTAGCCCCTTTATACTTGGACGTGGTTAGAAGCACGTCGCACGGTCTCATAAATGGTGGCTCGTTGTGAGGTCTTCGAAATCGATATACGATTTATGATACATCACTTACGTAATGTGGAAGTCTTGGGATTTATAGGAGCTTGTGTAAAAGATGTTGTTCTTGATTTGAGTGGTAACGGCCTACAAAGCTTGCTTTCCTTTTCTTTCCAATGATATTTTATTTGAAAAACAACTGCTCTGTGAGAAGAGCGGAAACAGACGGTGGTGGAAGGAGGTGAAAATCAAGAGAGGACAAATTTTTTACATCTCCCTCACTCGTCGAGTACCTTCCTTCCTACCTCTCGCTCCTACCTTCGTTCCTACCTTCGCTCTCCACATATCTTCTTCTTCTGCTGCTGATGCTGATGCTTCTTTGATAGAACACGAATTAGATATTGTACTGAACTGATGACAAGTACAGATACGACACTTTATCTATTCTTAACCAAAGTGTCGAGAAATGTTTTTTTCTCTAGGTATCTTACCTATGCCCGTCTAACTCCTTTTCTTGTAGGAATTCACTAATTACCTTCACCGCTTTGTCCCATCGTTCCTACCTCTTTGTACTTACCGTTCTGTTATGTTCTGGATGGATCCGGTCGGCTTTCCGGCGGGATAAGCCGAGAGACTTTGACTACCGCAGTGGGTATGCCCTCCCTCATAGCCGGTGTAACGGTCATTTAGTCAAAACGAACATATTTTATTTTTTGAACGAAATTAAAATTGAGTTTTTGGGCCGAAAACCGGGCCAAATTTTTGACTCCTGGAGGTCCGACCGAACCCTCTAGATGTATCTGGTCCCAGCTTGGGACTAAATACATCTACGGGGTCCAGCGTTCTAGGAACGCCGGGCCCCTAGGAGCCAAAAATTTGGACCTGATTTCGACCCAAAAACTTAATTTTAATTTCGTTAAAAAAATATAATATGGTCTTTTTTACGTAATGGTTGTTGTATGTGGTGGGTGCAGCCAGATATGCCATCGTGGTTGATCTAGTTGATGGCTGCATCATCAAAAACAGAGTTAGGTGGCGGTGTTGAGCGCATCGGTCCGGCACCTCACGAGGCATCAAGGAACCCTCCCGACTGCATCACGCAGGAGTTGGTCTAAATCCTCGTCGTGAATATACATGGAGCTTCCGCAAGCCGTTCCGGCCGAGTGCGCCAGCCATACCTCCCGCGAGCCCCTACGATAGGATAGGGCCTACGCTTGGCACGACTTACCTCTACCTTACGGGAGTTGTCACCTCCCTTCGGTGGGCGTATCCCCGCCGAGCTACCAGTCAAGAGTACGAAAGCTACCTAGTTGCAATCGCAGAGGTGGACCAGTCGAGGGCATTTCTCGTTCACTGTAGCATAGGGGGTACGCGCAGTCCCACGCCTCTATCGGACCCGCACGTGAACCGACGCATTGGGGAGACCGAAATCCTAAGCGCGATTCGGTGTCGGTCGACTAGGACGTATCGCAATCACCACGCATACACCATACTACGAACACGAAGATAAACCACACACACACACATCAAACAACGCGATAACACTCCTAGCCCCTTAGTAGTTGTCCCATAACTCTCCGATGCGAAAATCGGATAGGCGTCATGCACGAGACTATGTATAAAACCGTGCGGGCGCAGGGCCTGCTCATATCGACTAGGAATGCAAGCGTACGCAAGCGGTCGTAGTGATGTCGTACTATGTAGTACCCATACTCATGCGATCCTCGTTAATCTCGAAGGTCGCGTTCGAAACTCAAGTGTCGGCTGACATGCGCCTTGAGGGTTAATCTCTCGATGTTGGACAACCGCCAAGTGCGGTTGAGAACCACACCCTCTTCTGCACCCTGCGGAGAGTGGGTGGTACACAGGTTCATACATGTGGTGGCAATCGTCTCTTATGGCCCGGGAGACCAGCTCCTTCACTTAGGGTCTGTAGAGAAGTCAAGGGGTTTGACTTTGACGGCTGCCATGGACTACAACGTTCAACTATATAATAACTCTTAAAAAACAAAGGCTAAAAGAGGATCCCCCTTTTCTCTCAAACGCACGATCTGTTTAACCCTCACGAGTGGTCCCAGTAGAGCGCACGAAACACTCAAGACACATATATTTACATGTATATAGAGGATTATTTATATAGGACGATCACTCCTCACAGTCCCAGTGGGACTCCTCTCATCCATATGTATGTATATGATCGCAGGCAGTTATATCCAAAGTCTGAATCACCAAACATACCTACAATCACATCAAAGATTCAACCAAAAAATTCATGCACTACACGGGGTCAACTTCAATCATTCTTTGCACCCACACCCTTTGCTTTTCGCTATACAAGCCTCACTCTTGTGCAACTCCTCAAATAAAATACTCATTACTTTACTTTAAAAGACCATTCAAATAAAGTCCGGACGAAAACACAACAAAACAGTTCAAATCACAAGGCTAAAGCCTTTAGGTTGAGTGACAGGAGTAGATTGGAGTTGAATCGTAAACCGACGAATCGGCAACCGACCTATTATCAATGATAACAGAAGATGATCCTCGTAGGATCGAACTAAATATCCCAAATCCTGAATCAAACGATCAAGAGGACCTGTAACACAAGACAGACCAGGCTTGATCTATAAGTCCATGGAGAATAATCTTCATATCACGATCTCACACAAGATCCTCCTAATTAATTAAGTCTGAATCTACCTCTAAGCAAGTGCCCAAAGAGAGGTAGATCCTGACAGAGTCTTCTCTATACAAAGTGGATCGCAAGAATTACCACCTGTCAAAATATAATCTAACTCCTTTAAACTAAGGAAATTTCGGCAGCGCTTTCCGTAGGAAAAATATTTTTCTGAAATTTATATCAGCCTGAATATGAAACAAAAGTAGTCTTCAACTTTCCAAAGTCCAATTTTTGTCTAACTCCCTGAATTAGCAAAAATTTGAACAGCACTCCCTTTAGAAAATGAGACTTTCCAGATTTTTACTAAGTCATATATAAAATTTAGACAAATTGAACTTTGAAAGGTCAAATTTTGACTAACTCCTTCAATTTGCAGAAATTTCGGCAGCGCTTCCCGTAGAGAAAGTGACTTACCAAAATTTATACAAGCCCAAGTATAATAAATGTTCCCAAAAAATGCAGAAATCGACCTAAGTAACAAAAATAAACTTAGCCCAGAAAATGCAGAAATTGAAACTAACTCCTATGGCTCTAGCACGTGGCGAGCAACTAAAGCAACTACCTGACAAACTGAAACTTGGACTAATTAGTGATCCCACTCAGCCGTATGCAAGGCCAAACCACAAAGGTAAGTACTCTCACCAACCCAAATCACCTTTGGCAAACAATAATTCATAGTCTTTCAATGATTTATCCCTTTATACCCAACTTACATAGGGCATCGAGTTAGGTCATTCATCTTAGAAACAATGCAAACTCCTTGCCTTAGTTATACACGAACAGGTTGCACCACTACTTCTCTTTTTATTGGGCATGTGGCTAAGCCATCGTCTTAGAAACAATGCTTAGTCGCCCTGATCTGTTTAAATAACCAAGTTATATATAATTCTCTGAACTTCGTCTTAAAAATTGGCGTAGGACTGAGTCATTCATCTTAGAAACAATGCTCAACCGACCCAAGTTACCTTCAACTATAACTTTTATTTATACTCTCTTAATTTGTGACAAGGCTATAGTCAGACCATTCGTCTTAGAAACAATATCTGACTATCCTTGTTCTCATAAACATACAAATATATAAATATAGAAAACTCCATTCCTTTGTTCACATTATAATCTTGTGGCCTCAGACTTAGACCATTCATCTTAAAAACAATGTCAAGTCTTTGGCCCGAATCTTCCCTTCTAATAAAACAACCAAAAAAGTTGGGTCATTCGTCTTAGAAACAATGTTCAACCCTCTTTTCTCAGCACTAAAAAAACAGAGTACCCTGGGTCAAGACCCAGAGACTGTTCAGAAACCACCCAAAAATAAATAGCGACCAGACCATTCATTTTAGAAACAATGTTTGGTCCTCGAGGTTTGCACAGTCAATACCCTATAGAAACAACAGTCAGGTCATTCATCTTAGAAATAATGTCTGGTTAAATTAAATAAACACAGCGACCAAACCATTCATCTTATAAACAATGTTTGGTCCTTCAAAAAACAGAACAAAACACAACAGTCAGACCATTCATCTTAGAAATAATGTCTGACCCTATAAGACCCGTTCAAGCGCAAGCAAAACTGCCTTCCTCCCATCCTTCCCCCTGATGCAACCCCTTTTCACAATCTGCTTTCAGACAATCAACAAAAACTGAAATTGGAATTGCGCATGCATTCTTTTACTTAGTCTGGTTTGTGTCTTGAAAGTGAAACTGAAAACTCAAAGTAGGGATGCATGTAGTACACTCAGTCAAGACATAACAAGGGGGTGCAGTTAAGGGTTACAACTGAGTTTATAGAGGAAAAACAATGGTTACCTTTCAATTTTCTGCCAGAACTCCTTCTGAGTTCCGACAGAGCTCCTGCAATCGGTGAGCTGACTCCCCAAAGAGTTTTGATGCGGACCTACGGGTTGTAATCTCGCCCACCGCCTTCCTCTCAGAACCAACAGACCAGACTTAGAGTAAGAAGGACAGAGGGAGAAGCATTAAGTCTCTCAGATACTAGAATGGTGCACTCAGACTTGCAGGAAAGGGCCTTGAAATCTTCGAGCGCCTGAGGGCCCCGCAATAATGGTCAAAACAGCAACAGCTTGGTCAAACCTGAGTCAACCTGTTGAAGCTAACTCTCTGACGTCCTCCTAGCTTGTCGTAATAACCCCCCCTTCTCAAGCAGCAATGTCGCCTCCCTAGTCCAAGCTCCCAATACGCAGCGTAGGACAACTGTGTTCCATAGAGTATACCCCCTCCTCCCTTACTCTCTCGTTACGGCCAGTTGTCACTTTACTTAGCGAAACAGATGGCACACCCTGATCAACTGCTGCCCTTGCTAGTTCACCACTAACTTTGCTCCAATGCTACTGGCTGGCGGGTAGCGCACGACTGGTAGGTGGGAGCATGCATTGCTACTTCGCTGCTTCCTTCCCGCACGCACACATCGGTCCGCAGGTAAGCCCTTAACTCAGCTAACTACAACAACAGCCGGTCGACATCAGTAGCAGATTCCAAGCAAGTGAGAATTTCGTCTCCTGCAGGTTGTCGCCACCACCAGGTACGTGCGCCTACCACTTTGGCTGATGGGACGGGCGGTGCACCTGCACATCGGTCAACGAGCACACCAACGTGCAAAGACCCTCGCGTGGGACAACGGGACACAAACAGTAGGGCAGCGGCGGGGCACAGACGAGGACATCCACACACCCAACACGGAGCAATGCACCACATTACTAACTCACTTCACCATCGTGCCCCGCAGGCTGTCGGCTCTCACCACCCACTGAACTAGGGAGCCACTCTGACAGACTTCCGTCATCACCTCCAGGCAACCCAGACATCCTGAACCGAGTGGCCCCCACCTCTACTACTTAGAGACAGGATGAACGAAATCGAATGAATCTCCCGCTGGAACATAACCAGGTGCACGAACTATCGTGTGCATACTCGAGGAGCAGAGCGAGGGAGAGTCTTCTATCGGCAGGCAGAGCGACGCACCAGTTAACAGGTAAGTCTCTATCCCCGTGGCTGCCCTTACACAACTTCCATCGATAAAATGAGCATAACCCGAATGAATCTTCCGCTAAGATGCGGATAGATGCATCCTTACTTCAAACTTTCCTCACTCTCTCTCTCTCTCTCTTTCTTCACTCACGAACGTACAAAGTCATCATTACGACTACGTTCGCGCACATCCCAGTGGCGCAGCAATCCCGACCATTCGACCAGACCGCCAGTGTGCGTGCTATAGAGGAAGAGCGCCCGGATGCTTCTCTCGGGACGAGCAACGTCTCGGCTAACACGTGAGTCACCTACTCCACTCGGGTCCCTCACACAGGCTTCTACAGAGGCGATGAGCAAAATCGAATGAATCTTCCGCACGAGCGAGGCCATGTGCATTGGCACCTTGCCAACCTCTTTCCCGGGCACAGCTCCATACTAGTGTACTGCTGAAACTACACCCCAAAAGCGAACTTTGGCGATGTCATCGCATTCGCGACAACCAGAAACTTCGAACTAACTTCCCTCCTCGCTCGATTCCATAAAGGAACGACCGAGATACTTGCGTTAAACTCTCGCTTCGTCGCCCTCCTCATTACCTCCGCGCAGCCTGTTTTCTTTCTTAATCTTATTCTACCAATCTAGTGCTAAAACTAACACTACTACTAAACTCGCCCTGTTGAGAAACCCCCACTTCGCCTGTTTTCACTACAGAACGGGCAAGATCCGTGTTTCTCATCTTTTTTTCTCCTTCGTTTTTCCACCATCTCCTTTGTTGAATGTACCCGGCGTGAATTAGTGTCCGGATTCATTTCTTCCTTTGTCCACTTTCGTCGCCGCGTCCTCGCTCCCCTTCGTCCAACAACACTCAATGTCGTGACCTGCCCGACGATTCCCTCTTCTGGTAGAAGACTACGAAGGGAATCGTCCGCCAGACGGTTCTAAGTCCTCCGCCCCTGCGTCCGAGTCCGACAGTCGAATCGCACGGCAGTATCGCTGCTGGGCTTCGCTATGCCGACCCTCCCCCGCTCCGCTCTGGTGGAGTCCTCTACCGCCTCAAGCCCCTAATGGGCAGACCCCACACAGTCGACGGCCGCAATACCGGTGGCGCGCCCTGCTGCAGACCCTTAGCATGGTCCGAGGTGCAGCATGCCCCAACACAGGCCTTGGTGGAAATAACAAGAGACAAAATGGGAACCTCGAAAACCAAAGTGGGGGAGGGTTCCAGGCAAAACTGAGGCACACTGCGGCCCTGTCCTGGTACAGATCCACCTTTTATGGGGCCCGATACGTATACCCACGCTCGTTTCCACAGCAGATCATGGTTGGCGGATAGTGCACATGCGGCCACCCCCGCCACCCTTTGGCTGCATCCTTGCTCATGGCGCGCTTCAAATCCCTTCCACTTTAGACAACCGACACTCTCCAAGTGGGAAGCGAGGGAAACCACGACCACGGACTCCAGCACTCTCCTTTCATACATTGACCATTTTGGTCCGCCTTTCAGGTGGACCCAAGAAATTTTACTGGCATCCCGGATACGCATGAACCCGTAGGTTAACCAGAGGGCACGCAAGCCTTACGATCCTCGACTGTCGCGACGACCCCCAAATCCAGCGTCGCGTCTAAGTCAACGGCACGCCGGAGCATAAAGATGCATATAATATAACAATAAACAACAAAAATACTCAAAAACATTTAATCGCCAGGATACCATGATGGTCGAGGAAAGAGAAAGCGTCAACACCGTTCCCACGCCACCAATGACAAAACCGAGGGGGGATAGCCCCGCTGGTCCCTTTGCACTATTCCGGTATTTCTGCGTCGTCGCCGTTCGACCTTGATCCCTGAATCTCTTTGATGAAAGTCCGACGCTGTAACCAATAGTGCTAGGCCCAAGGCTGGTTCTAACACTGACGGACACCTAAATGAGCAAATACTTCGCGACGCGCAGATCTACCGGAACGTCTTCAAAATCACATTGTTGTCGACGTCGTCCTCCGCACGTCGCACAAGTCACGGGCAAGCGCACCAATCAAAAGGCAAAAATCTTTTTAATCCTAATTTAAATCACAAATAAATAAATAAAAAATATGGTCGGCGATCACACTGGTTCTTCGGTCATCAACAAATAAAATCACGGGCACCTCAAGCCTGCGCATCCACACACTCTCTATTCTAGTAAACCTTCAGCCCACGTAGACCACAAACGAAGCCGCGTCTAGCGCGGTGTCGGACCAAATACCCTTACAAGGGTATTTGGCCATGTTTTTGCATTCGACATGGTGACGACGTAGGCTACCATGATGGAGCCCGTCTAGAACGGAAAGGGTGTGCACGCTTGAGCGTGACACTTGGAACGAACTCCTCGACCATTGAGGCCGGGGGCAAAACGGTGAGAAAATTTCGAGAGTGTACGCGCGTTGTCATGACGCGCGCTGTGATGGTTAAAAATTAGTAGTAATACCCTCAGACCGAAAAGGGCGAGGGGTTGACCAGGTTAGTATTGTGTCAAGTAGATCTACGACACACACACACAGACTTAATCGTCAACACATTAGTCAAAATAAACTAATACGCGCCCCGGTCGTACGACCGGAGCGATTATTAGTGTATAATCATCGAGGTTGAGACAGCGTCCTGATTGTGGCGCTTGCTCGAGCAGTACCTCCATCCTTACTCGTGCATCGTGAGCGAGGTTGAGGATCTAACTCGGCCTCCCATAGGTAGAAAGGGAGTCGCCCTTGGCCGGTGACTTCCTGACCACACCGCCACCCGGGTGACCGGTACCTTCGTCCCTCTGCATAGAGAGATACCGTGCAGGCTCTGATATCATCCGCACAGGACCTAGACTCGTGCTATTGGAAACCGGTGGCCGCATACCTGATGGTACTGGGCCTCTGGAAATGCCTACTTTGTCTTCTTCTGATCGGCCTCAATTACCCGGCAGGTCTACTCGGTGTGGTACCGGCCTACCTGCTACTTGAGTGTTTTCCCGCTGTTCAAAGTGTACGGGTTTACCCCGCTACCTTATACCTTTCCCGCTGCAAACCTCAAGGCCACGACAACAGGTAAGTACCGGGCCTACGGGCCTTCTGAGCGACCGAGTACCCTTATGGGTCACACACGCACTCAAGTCGGCGAGCACGCAGGCAGACATGCGAACCAGCAAGCGTGCGCGCACATACAGGCTAGAACGGGCTCAGACCGCTGGTTGGACTGAGCCTCGCTACTATATACATAGTAGAGCGACTCCCTTTCTACCCGAAGTGGGAGCTAGCTCAGTAGGTTCAGGTGAAAGGCTATCATGCAACAGAGCCAGGGATCGAATCTGCCCAACCACCAGAGCTAGCTCCCTTTTACGAGGAGCTTTATTTTAGTTTTCACCCAGTTTAGGTCGACCGGGCCTTGAACCCGTGACCTTGAGTTCGGGGTTAGTTACACTTAGAACGTGTCGTGACAGGTGGCTCGACGGGGAAGTTAGGTAGTTAGATTTCCTTTGTCTTGTTCAAACTTTATTATTATTATTATTATTATTATTATTATTATTATTATTACTATTATTACTATTATTATTATTTATTTTTCTCCTTTACGATTTCTCTAAATTTTCTTTATGATTATTCTTTGGTTTATTCTCTTTCCTTCGATCTCGTTCGAAAGACTTGTTGAATTTGTCGATTGAAACGGGGCGGATTCACTCCCCRGGACGCCTCGACATATYGCTCGATATCYGGCCTTCGACGACTACGGGGACGACTMTCTCSTCAGGAATGMGGTTGGAAAGGAGCGGCGAGGCGTAAAGGGGCGAGCATGGACTAGCAAGCAGATGGGGTAGCGTACGCGGACGAGAAAGGAGAAGAACTCAGCCGCGCAGAAGGTAGGAGGAGCGTGGGGAAATAGAGAAGAAGAGGGGAGAAGTAGACGTAGTAGTAGTAGTAGAAGAAGGAGGAGGAGGAGGAGAGAAGAAGTAGGAGGGAAGGAGAAGAAGAGGGGAGGAGGAGTAGAAGTAGTAGTAGTAGTAGCAGAGGGAGAGCAGAGGAGGAAAGGTGCACTTGCGAGGGAAGAAGGAGGTCAGCGCGGGGAGCAACCAGCAGAGGAGCGGGCATGAGCACTTCAGAGCGCACGCAGGTAGAAAGTTAGCGCGCGGGGAGCATTGAAGAAATCACCCAGAGGAGGCTACGAGGTAGTGGGCGCAAGGCAAGAGAAGAAGAAAAAGTAGAAGGGAGGAGGAGAAAGGAAGAAGAAGAAGGAGAAGGGAAGGGGAGTCCATCCCGACGAGGTAGACTGTTATCGATCTTGAACGAGGCATTGCCTAATAAGCGCGCGTCAATCAGCTCGCGCTAATTACGCCCCTGCCCTTTGTACAACACCGCCGTCGCTCCTACCGATTGAATGGGCCGGTGAAGTGTCTGGATCGCGGTGATTTCGACGGTTTTGTCGCCGGGGAGGGCAATGCACCTACAGCGACGACGGGCTGACGACGACGACGGCTCAACGACGATGGTGACAAAAACTAACGACGAACTGCTCGACGACAACGTGGAGTGGGAATAAGAACGGGTAAGCCTTCAATCATACGGCTTACCTCGGGATAGATCGATGTGATAAAACAAATAAATAAAATAAATAAATGAAGAAATAAATAAATAAATAAGTAAATAAATAAATAAAATACTAAAAATCGAATGAATCTAACGCTCTAAAACGGATATATACTTCACTACTGTGTGTAGGTATGCTGCTATCGTGCAACGAACCTCGAAGCAGTTTCATTTATGGGATAAGGAAAATCGAATGAATAAACCACTAAAGACTGAAAAATACACTACCACACGATTGAACCTATAACGAAAACGTGGAAAGATGCATTACCATACGTGTGTGTGTGAGTGTGTGTATGAGGGAAGAAAGAAAGAGTTCTTCTTCTTTCTCTTCTAAGTCCACCATCTCTTCTTCACCCTCTCCCTACCTGACTTCTCAGTGTCTGCGGACTACGTGAGAGAGAGGAGAGAAAGTAGGAGAGGAGGAGAGAGAGAGAAAGGAGAGACTATAAATCTCCAACCGTGGCCAACAACTAAGTCTCCAACCACGACTCGCGGCACGCTACGCGGATCGATAGTACGAGCAAACCAAAAGGTGGCAGTGTACATTTCCTCGTTTCAGTGGAAGATTCATTCTGTTTTTGCTCATCCTATCGATGGTGAGTGTGTGTGAGTGTTTGTGTGTGTGCGTGAGAAGAAAGGGAAGTAGAAGAGAAAGACTTACCAGATTGATCGTCGATCGGCGCTGAATCAGGCGATCAACCTCGAGTATAACACACCCTGACCTTATATGCACTTAATCAGAAATGCGATCGGCATACATTGTTATTATTATTATTATTATTATTATTATTATTATTATTATTATTACTATTATTATTATTATTATTATTATTAATTTATTAATATTATTACTGTTATTATTACTATATAGATTCTGCCCCAAGCTACGAACTTAAACGATATACAAGAGCACTGCGGAAAAGAAGAAAGACACCGTGGGAAAAAGAAGAAAATACATCGGGTGGTAGAAGAGGATTGGGCGGAGATAGCACCAAACGGGAGAGATTTGTGCGCATGGAACAAACGGAGAACGTCACGGGCTCGCATGCCCACAGTCACAAGGCCTCATCGATCTCCTAAGGAGTCGTCAAAACTCCAACGAGAGGATCTGACACGGTCCCTCGTCCGCGGCCTTCGTCTCCCTATTTGCCTATAGACCACCGTGTCGTCCTCTATAATGATAGACTTATATATCATTTGCAACTTTCTTTTATATTATTTTCTTTTATTCCGACCTTTTTGTACCTATGCGGTAATCATAGCAAGGTACATTACGGGTAACAAAACCAGATGCAATCAGAATTCGATAAAAAGGGGGAGCACCGACCACTGAACTTACGTGCCTT
>BFEA01000086.1:3144205-3161820 GCA_003427395.1 Chara braunii
GAGAGAGAGAGAGAGAGAGAGAGAGAGAGAGAGAGAGAGAGATTTCTTCTTATTTCTCTTCTAAGTCCACCATCTCTCCTCACCCCTCGCTACCTGACTTCACTGCGTCTGCAGAGAGAGAGAGAGAAAGAGAGAGAGAGAGAGAGAGAGAGAGAGAGAGAGAGAGAGAGGGGTGCGAATACGGGTGGTGAGCGATCGTCCGTTCGTTTCCCTCTTGCGCAACAACGCTGAAGTGAGTTATCGTGTCGATGGTGGACATGTGGCCGGTGATGATGACATGTTGCCGACGGTGATGACACGCGGCCGCTGCTGATGACATGTGGCCGGTGATGGTGACACGTGGTGTCTGAGTTGGGAAACGAGGTTGTGAGTGATACGGGAGGCATACCCGGTGCTTGAGACGAACGACATTGGCCGAGGTCTGTTCGTACTTGGGAAGTTGCTGACGTCATCAGCGACGATGTAGATAGGCTAGGCAGGATCTGCCATCTGTAGTCTAGGCGCCGAACACGGGAATATGATATCAACATTGTTTCTTCATAGATGATGATGACGAGATGTACCAGCATTTTCAATGATGAGCTCCGGGTATAGTCTTATTTGGTGAAACTCGTCTGCAATCCTGCTGTTGGTTCGAGGTCACGACTATCTGATCCTGTGTATATGATGTTGTATGATTGTTGAAGTTCACTAATTCTCATCTTTCTTGAATATTATTATTATTATTATTATTATTATTATTATTTTATTATTAGGTGTAGGGTAATCTGGGTGCAAGTGACATCTGTGTGTTGGGGATCGAAGGTTGTGAGTGATACGGGAAACGTACCTGGTACTTGACGCATGCGGCATGGGCTGAAATTTGCACGTACCTTGGAAAACTGTTGTCGTCATCATCGGCATTGTAGCATAGGCCTGATAGGATCTGCCATCTGCAACCTGGACGACGAGCCAGGCAGGGTAACGACAGTGTGATGATGATGATGATGATGATGATGATGATGATGATGATGATGATGATGATGATGATGTGAGGGCACTTACCTTGTATTGGCGATGGTCTGCATGGGCGACATCTTCAATTACTTCGGGTTGCCACTGATGTGAACAGTGACATTGTCTTTTGTAGTCTATAGCGGCTGTGTAGGAGTAGGCTGGTCGCTGAGCACCTAGTAGGGGAGTGAAGGGACTGGACCCTTGTGTTGATAGGGAAGAGAGAGCGCATGACTCTCCTTGACGTGGGTTTCGATTCCATGGACCCCGTTTGGTACTATTGGTGCAATACTGCTCTTCGAACAAGGTGACTATCTGGCCTCCTAAGGGGTGAAGATATAGTCTGGGAGTGTCAGTTTACTATTATTATTATAATTATTGTTATTATTATTATTATTATTATTATTATTATTATTATTATTATTATTATCAAGTAATTAGGACTTCTCTCATTCACGCTTTACGTACACATGAGCAGCAGCACAGCAAACTGGCAACAAATGCGATTTCACTTCTAACAGTTCAACATTGTGCTCTGTTCACATGCACCGGATCACCCTAGATATCACACATACACCACTCTGAACACTCACTCATACACACATACACTTCCCACCAACTACAGCTATGGCTGCCTCTACTCTATTGCTGTGCTACGTCCTTCCTCTCGCCCACTGCGTCCTCCGGGCTTGTTGCAGACCTCTGTGCACAAGTCGTTGTGGCAGCGCTTCCGCATGGCTCACGAAGGAATGAAAGGATGGTTGAATGCTGCCTCCTGATTTATACTTCTGTGACTCGTTGGTCTGCCTTGTTCCCTGGCCCGCGGTATACACAGTCGCAGACGGTACTTGTTTGATTGAACCGGACTGACTCGACTGGGGCTGATTGAACCGTGCCGCATCCCCGGTAAGAGAAAAGAGGGTGAGGCAAACAGGCACGGAAATGCGAACTGTCGAACAGACAGCCAGACACCGGCAACCAGATAGATTGCAACAGACAGATTTGACAGACAGACGGACTGGACGAACAGACAGATTCGACAGACAGGCAGACCTACAACAAACAGGCAGACGGACAGCCAGACATACAGGACTGGACTGGGCAAAACGAATACAGTCTGGGGCAGTCATACGCAGTTTGGGGCGAACAGGCACAAGCCCAAGGCTGACAAGCACGGTTCGAGGCAGGCATACACAGTCCGAGGCGGACGGACAGTCTGGAGCACGCACCCAAATATGTGGTCAACGCTGTGACACACGCAGGCATATGCTGTGACACGGCCAAATACCGTGGCATACACAGTCACAATGACACGCGCACGCAGACACAGTTACGGAGGCAGACATTGTGAAACCACACAGATATACAGCCACGCAGGTGCAGTGACAAGGTGACGCAGTCACGCCGTGACAGGAACGCTGCAACGCAGGCACCGTAACACTTACACAGGTGACACACAGACACACACACTGAATGAGTATGTGGGGTGGGTTTTATGGCCTTGACAGACTGGGTTCTTGGACTTAACCACGTTCTCATCAGGGGTTTGGACCGACAATCTGCTAGCATTGCAGGGCAAGTGTGAGTAAAGTGGGGACCACTTTCATCTCTCAGGGGTATGTTAACTATGTGCAATACAGTGTGTCCTTGTCCATCAGAATATATCATGGGAAGAAAGGTTGGGGACGTGTGATGCACCGGCCGATGGCATCGTGAGGATGGGTCTGTCATCCGCCCAGCTCATTGGGATACACGCCCTGCCTGTTGTGTCTCATGTTGTGGTCTCCGCGTGCTGCACATGGTGACGGATCGTGTTGCGTTACTGCTCCGCTGTGTTTTGATAAAAGGACGGACAAACAGACCAGACAGACAAGCAGATTCGGCAGACCAGACAAATAAGCAGTTTCGGCAGACAGGTACACAGCCACTGTGACATACACAGAGACTCGCAGTACAATGTGACACGCACACGMGGTGAGACATACACACARACATAGTAAGGYTGTTGCACCATRTYTYTTTCTTCRTCTGATCGYCCTCGTCCTCGTCTGTGTATGCTTGGTCTGCATTTCGACATTGATTGGTCTTATTACTGGTATTTCTGCCTTCCGCTGTGCTGTCCTGTACTATGAGAGAGAGAGGTCAGTTCTTGCTCTGGTCTGCACCCTTATGATATGCAACGTGCATCGTATCACACAAATACACAGGGTCGCATACATGGTGACAAGAGAGGCACAGATATCCTAAGGGCACGGACACAAAGTGAAACACAGGGAGACACACGCCAAGAAAGGGAGAGAACTTACTTGGCCGCCACCAACTGTCGACCCTGATAATATTATTATTATTATTATTATTATTATTATTATTATTATTATTATTATTATTATTATTATAATTATTATTATTATTATTATTATTATTATTATTGTTATTATTATTATTTTGTATCCTTATTCTGATTGTTATCATTAGGCATTATACAAAACCAGAAAAGGAGAGTATGGGGTATTGGAGAGGAGGGAGACGCTATCATGGTGCCTACCTCCTCCATCCTCCTCCATATTTGTTTTTGTGCGGTCCTCTCAGATACATGCCTCCTCAACTTATTGATTAGGGTTTGACCCGTTGAGTTAACCCTTACCTTAGCTAACCCTAAGAGCCCAGCAATCGATTGCATGAGTTGTATATGACCAATGACAGGGCGATTGCGGGAACTCTTCCGGAGTTCAGGCGGAACTCTGGAGGCAGGGAACAGTGAGGTACGAGTACTTCAACATAAACCCTAAACCCTAAACCTTAAATTTGTAACTTTTAGGCTGCTACATATGATTATGTTAGTAACAAGGGTACGTCGATCTTGCTATGTGGGTATTCTTTGGGTATGTGGATGCAAAGGGGATCAATTAATCACATTCTTCTTTCTATACGCTGCCTAATGATAATGGGTTTCTTTGGTTCAGCTTGTTGTGATTGAATGCAACGATGATGATCCATGTCAATTATTTATTGTCATTATGCTGTGTGGAGATAAGGATAGCACGGAGAGTCTGCCTTAACTCCGATGAGCCTTACGCTTGGTCAGTGATAAGTGCAAGGACCCTTGGACACCTGCCTTATTGAGGGTTAGCCACTGATAAGAGTAGCAGGGGAATCCTGTCTTATCAGTGACTGGTCTGATATAAGAGTTGTGAGGTTTCAAGGACACCTGCCTTATCATTAACCAACTTAACATTCTTTTCAGTGATAAGAGTAAGCAAGGACCCTTGGACACCTACCTTATTGAGGGCTAGTCACTGATAAGAGTAGCAGGGGAATCCTGTATTATCAGCAACTAGTCTGATATAAGAGTTGTCAGGTTTCAAGGACACCTGCCTTATCATTGATCAAACCTAACATTCTTTTTAGTGGTAAGAGTAGTAAGGATCCTTGGACACCCGCCTTATTGAGGGTTAGCCACTGATAAGAGTAGCAGGGAATCCTGTCTTATCAGCGACTAGTCTGACATAAGAGTTGTGAGGTTTCAAGGACACCTGCCTTATCACTGATTAAACCTAACATTTTTTCAATGGGGAGAGTAAGCAAGGACCCTTGGACACCGGCCTTATTGAGGGCTAGCCAGTGATAAGAGTAGCAGGGGAATCCTGTCTTATCAATGACTAGTCCGATATAAGAGTTATGAGGTTTCAAGGACACTTGCCTTATCAATAAACATCCTAGCGCTAAGTCAGTGATAAGAATAGCAAGAATCCTTGGACACCCGCCTTATTGAGGGCTAGTCAGTGATAAGAATAGCAAGAATCCTTGGACACCCGCCTTATTGAGGGCTAGTCAGTGATAAGAGTAGCATGAGAATCCTGTCTTATCAGTGACTAATCCAATATAAAAAGTAGCGAGGTTTCAAGGGCACCTGCCTTATCAGTGACTAGCCATAGGATAAGCCTACCACTAAATGTGTTTTGACACACAAGGACCAAAACCCACAAAGATTGCCTTTTGTCAAGCAAGCTCCAGTAACAAGTGAATATGTCCTGAATAGTCTATCATACCACCGCTAACTTTCTCCACAAACTACATTGTTCAGTTCTAACTAACTATCTTTGATTCTACTCAGAGGGGATAAGTGAAATATTGCCTCAGAGAAAAAACTATCCATTTATCTGTTTTCTTTCCATGAAATTCTTTCCACAAATTGGATTGATGATGTGTTCAGATGTTGGGGGGAAGGAAGGAAACTCAGATAGGATAAGAGGATATGGAGAATTACTGCGACAGTAAAAAGGAAGTGAACTGTTATTCACTACCTGAAACGAAAGGGCAACAACCCAAACAATTAGTTAAGGATAGAAGTCAGACGAAGACACAGAGTCTAGAAGGAACTTTCTAGATCTCAGTTAGGAAGAGAGATGTTAAGATTCTCTTGTACTGTGTTGTGTCTACAGGTTTCGACACTTCGGAAAACTTATGGGAAAATCCGTAAGAGCAGCAATTTTGTTATCTCTGGATAACAGGTCGGTAGAATTCCGACTCAACTTCCACCATGGCTTGACATCCACACCTAAGACAAGACCTAAGAAGGGAACAGATAAATTTTCCCCCTATATGTATGCCTAAATTGTCCAAATCACACTCAGGAGTCTTCAAAATGTGTGGGGCTGGGGTAAAATGAAGTCAGGGTTAGTAAGAAATGTTGTTTTCAAGGGTTTGGGGCGTGAGTGACATGCTATGAATGGATTAAAGGTTGACGCGTGTAGCGCATTCTGTGTCTGCGTCTGTATGCTTGTATGTGTTTTCCTGCATCTGCGCAAGTGTTGGACATTTGTACTGTCTCCTGAGTTTGGGATCTTCTAGAAATTCGGGCAAAGGGACACGACAATCGTGAAAGTGAGGTCCACCGCTCAGTCAGCTCCCCTGATTTACATACATACATATATCTATATATACTTGTGAATGGGATCGTAGGCTGGTCGGTACCTAGGAAGTCATTTTGTCTGGGACTTCTTTTGAGAAGAAAGAGAGATTACTAAGGGTTGACTCTGGCATTTTCATAAGGTCAACAAAGGAAACGTAGAGTCATTGTCATAGTTAGTTAAGCGTGGAAGACTGTCCGAGAAGTCGACTTGATTAGATAGTCGGTCCGGAGAGTTAGCATCTCGGGGCTCGACATACGGGTCAGTCTTAAGGCGTTCTACCGCGCGTATGCCTATGCTACGACTATCGAGAAAACGCCCTCGGCTAGCCTACCTCTGCGATTGCATGTAAAAGCCTTCGCACGTGGGTCAGTAGCTCGGCAGGGATACGCCCACCTAAGGGATGGTGACAGCTCCCGCAGGTGGAGGTAATGTTGTACCTCGCGGGATCCCTAACGTGTAGTAGGGAGTCGCGAGAGGTATAGCACGCACACACGGTCGGAGTTGGTATTGCGTAAAGTGACACAAAGAAACTCCTGCGTGACACGACCGTGAGGTCCAACACCAAAAACTTTACGTCTGGGTGTGAGACCGCCGCGCGCGACAGCGGTATAGTTAAACTTTGAACCAAATTTATTTTCTGTCATTCGCAAAAACCGAGAGTGAATACCCTTGTAAGGGTATTCGCCCCGTGGTATTCGCCCCAACAGCGCATACAGATTGGCAGTATCAACCTTGTTGAACTCACTATTTTTGACAAAAAGGACGACGACCTCATCGAACTGACCTGCCCTAGGTAATTTAGATTTGCTGTATTTTAGTCATCTGCTTTCCCCGGGCTTGCGTTCCTTGTTTCTGCAGTACTGCAACTACGTGACTTAAGAGGGGTTAAAAGCACTACAGTTGGGGAGGAAAGATATTCATGTCACTATGAAGAACTGTATAAGAGATGATCCGGATGCTGAATATTTATGGTAGATATTTGTTTTCTGAATTATTTTCGAAGGTTATTAAATGTCGTGCGTCGAATGTTTATAAGTTATTCATGGTAAGAACTATTGTTATAGGTCTTGCAGTTGTGTGAAAATCCACAGGGAAAGATCTGCATGAGTCTCACTATGGTTTTTAACACATGCACTAAAGACGAAAAATAAAGTGGTGTATTTTCTGATGTTGCAAGGAAAGATTCATTCTCATTTCGCGCATTTGGTGAGTAGTGGAGGGAGCGCCATGGCACCATGAAGAACAGGATTGAGGACCACGGTACCCACCTAAATGTCGAAGATTCATGGTAGGTGCTACTATTTTTATGTATGTTTGAATGTTCGTGGATAGGAGGGAGGTGCTATAGACCTTTTTTATATAGGTTTTCACGGTGTAAGAAATGTGTCCTCATGGGAACCTAGACAACATGCATATGTTTTGAACTGTGGCCCCCAACAAGCCTCGTGCCCGGCCTAAGTGAAGGCGGGCCTAAATATTCACGAGATACCCTTATCTCAGCATTTTTCCAATGTGGGTCTCAGACAGTTATTGCACGCCGCTTGGTTGAAGTGCAACCTGAGCCTTACCCAGAGCTCTTCCAGAAGAAGCAGCTGCGCCAAGCAGTTGAGCCTAGGACGCAGGTGGTCGCGCCCTGGGCACACGCTGTGTAAGGCTGACACATCTTGAAGTAACCATGGACCAATGAGAATGCAGCATTGTCGTCACATCTACCCGACAGGCCAATGCAAACGCAACAAATATTATAAGCCTGGAAAATATTGGGTGTGCTGAACCGAAAAGGGTCCAGGCCCTCCACTGTAGACATTGGCCTGGGCACAGACTCCAGGGCCCGACCTGAAACTACTGAAAACTACCACATCCGGGTCCAGACTGTCCAACAACGACAAAATCTCTCATATAGGGAGAAGGTCGGCCTGTCCAAGGCATTCTGGCCTAGGCAGGCATTGCGAACACTCTGCTCGATAGTGCACAAGTGTCTGCATGCGCTGACGCTGGTTAGGGCGTGTGTGGGCACCGAGTGGTGAGGGGCGTTGCTGGGCAACGAAGCGGCCATAGTTGGCTCCAGGGGCGCAGGCAGGTGGAGGCGACGGGGGTCTTCATCAACAGAAAAAATTCTCAAAATTGAATAATAATTCTATAGTCAAATTATATTTTAAATTTTAAATTTTTATTCCATCTTAAAAAATGTCATTCCACTTTTAAATTTTTTTGTCTTACTTGAAAACTTTCCTTCCAAGAATGGGGTATCCCTTCTAATTTTAACTGCATGCTAGAGATGGAATGGAAGTCTTGATGAGTTCATGAAACATTTTAATTGAAATGTCATTCTACATACGGATTTTCAGTCATAAATGTGTTAATCCAATGTAAATTAGAAGATATTGGTTATAGTAAAATTAAAAATATATTCAGACATTTCATAAACTTGTCCAGACTTTCATTCCATCTTCAACAAATAGATGTAGTTGGAAGAGAAAACTCATTTTTGGACGGGAACTTATCAAATAAAACTCAAAATTTTAAAATTGGCAGACGTTGAAATTATATTTTTTAAATATGAAGGAATTTTTTTTGGCAGAGCAAAACTGAGCGAGAGATGACCCACAGTATGCATGATCCGAAAGTAGAAACTATACCCCAAGAATGAAAACTACTCAGTAAGATTTGATATTCGAATATGGAACTACTCTACGGAATTCCGCTGGCTGATATTGACAAAAAATACTCAAAAATTAACCAAAAATTAACCAAAGAGTAACCAAAGAGTAACCAAAACAAAATCCAGAATTGAAAAGTCAGGAAAAAAATATAGTCAAGGAAAGCGGTGCAAGTTGAAAGGGACACAAGTGGAATAACTTTGGAATTACTCTGGGAAATGAACTGCAAGAGTTTCACCGATCTCCGATAAAGGTTGTATCCTCTCATAACTTGTGACTCGAGAACACATAAGATCATGCAAAAAAAAAAAAAAAAAAAAAAAAAAACACGCTAAAAATTAAAAAATTTTCTTTGGATGAGGAAGGTCATTTGAAAATTGTTAACGATCGGTCGGACCCCCTAGAGCGAGTGACAAAAGTTTAAGAGTTGGCGAGAAGGACAGGGCAAAGAGAGATCTGAATGGGATAGTTTTTTTCTGGTCATGGTCGTCCCTTTGTGGAGGCACGCTTGTACTCCAAGTCCCGCCGTAAATGATTCTAAATGTTTAAAAAAAAAAAAAAAAAGGGAGGAAATGTTGACGGTGTGGTATTATTTTATCATTTTACCGCCCCTTCTGTATTATGAACCATTTCTATTTTTTGTTTCTCTTTGTGTGCTGCTATGATGTCGTATCTTCACGTCTGGAGCTCCTCCCATCACTCTATTACTATTTGATTGTTCTTTCTTTACTTTCTCATTCTGTTGGTGGGGTTTCAATCCTTGTCCAAGGTTCACTTCCCAAGTATTGTCTTAGGTCTGGTCCCATATCTCAGTCGGTTCGGTTCCTGGTCGGGTTCCAGGTCCCAAGTTCCAGGTCCAAGGTATGCTTTCATGTATTACCCCAGGTCCATTACCAGGTTGCTCCGGTTTCAGGTTCGGTTCCACGTCTGGTCCCAGATCTCAAGTCTTGGGTCTAGGTCTTAGGTCCTAGGTCCTAAGTTCCAAGTCCAAAGTCCCAAGTCTTAGACCTGGTTTCAGGTTGACTTTAGGCCTGGTCTCAATTCTGGTTCCAAGTTATAGGTCCTAGATCCCGAGTCCAGGTCCGAGATCCGAGGTCCGAAGTCCCAAGTTCCAAGATCCAAGTCCCATGTCCCACGTTTTAGTTTGAGTCCCAGGTCCGGTTCCGGAGTTTTACATCGTACGTGTTAGGTCCTATGTCTTGAGTCATAGCCTGTTCAGAGGTCTCGTCCTGTGTGCAAAGTGTTTAATTTGATCCTAGATCCCAAGCACTAGGTCTTGTCTTGGCCCCGGGTTTGAGTTGCAATCGTTCCTCGTCCCAGTCCGAGTCTCAGGTCCATTTGCTATTCATGCACCAGATTCTTCCCCTGTCACTCGGTGGCAGTTCGCACAATTGTAGTCATAGTTCTCAACATTTCTCCGTCCAGAAACACATAAAAAAAAATATTATGGAAAGGGAAGTCAATAATAACCACGAAAAAAATCAAAGCAGAAAACATGAAAATTTTTCCTTCTAGCAATTCATCTTTTTGAAGAAGAGAGCGCGCGCGCGAGAGAGGGGGGGGGGGAGAGAGAGAGAGATGTTCTAAATGACGAGAGAACACGTGGCATGCTCTGAGGTCATCCTAGTGGGTTCTCGATCGACACAAAATGCCATATCGGTAGGAGGTGCAAGAGGAGGAGGAGGAGAGAAAGAGAATGAGAGGAGAGGAGGATAGAAAGAAGAGGGGAGATTAGAAAGAGAGAGAGAGAGAGTAAAGCGGGAGGTAAGGAGAAGAGGAGGAAAGGAGGAAAGAAGGAAAGGAGGGGGAGAGAGAAGGGGGGGGAGGTCAACTCTCTTTCCCACGAGCACTTGGAGAGGTGAGCCATCTGCTTAGTGGTAGGATGAGGCCATCTTAATGCATTTGTGACTGTAGATTAATGCGCACAAGCACAATCATTGCTTGATCCTTTTGTGTCTATTTTGTAATGTGTCGAGGGTGATGGGAAACTGTGTGGTGGGGTGGGAAGTAGGCTGGAGCAACCGTGTTTGCATTGCTCAAGATACGTAAATATCAGTAGGATTTGACTCTCTACCAGAAATTTTCCTCGCTGTTTTCAACAATTTTTGTATAATTTTTTTTTGTCCTCGACAAAGCATTTGAGTTGGAAATTTATTTTTTGAAGACTGTAGTGTAAAAGGTTCTTGCAGGTGACTTTAATTAGTTATATTCATCCAGAATTTTCTCCTCCTCCTTCTCCATGGTCGTGGCATCTCAATCCTCCACCGCCACAACCTCCTTCTCCACCCCCTCCTCCTCCTCCTCGTCTGCCTCCTCCTCCTCCTCGTCTGCCTCCTCCTCCTCCTCCTCGTTCTCGTCCTCCACCTCGTCCTTCTCCTCGTTCTTTTCCCCGTCCTCCTACTCCAGTGACGCCGCTTCGGAATCCGCCTTGCCGACCGTAGCCGCTGGTTACCACCTAACATGAAAGGCATTATGACCTTTGTGCTATTGAGTTGCACCTCAAATCTGATGTGTCCGCGGACGGTGATACTATTGGCGTCCTTGAAACGGATCTGGGGTTAACACCCATTTATTTATATGTTTCGTACGACAATTTGATTGATGGTTATCAAGATCAGGATACTGTTTTCTGGGGTTGTTGCTCCGTGACAGGGTACATGCCAGAGTTTGTGCTTGATTCCTCTTCGAAAAAGGGATTTCAACTGCAATGAGGAGAAATAATATTGTGGATTACTACGATCACTTTCGCATAGAAATTGGAATTCAACAGCACTAACGGTAAGTAAAATCGTGGAATACTACGGACACGTGCGGCTTTTTAATAAGGACCAAGTCGTACTAACACTCTCCATCGCAGCCCTAAAAAAAGGTTGAGTATTTAAATCTTTATTCTTAGCTCGACACGAGTTCACAAATACCTCTTGTTCTGCTCGTATGCAGCGGTTCGCGAAGTTGAAAGTCGGTTGGTCGATTTTGTTGAGCGGCTTGTCCACACGCAAGTTCGTTTTTTGCAAATAAATTATGACGATATTGTTTTTGCAGCCGTGTACATGAACAGTGACCTAAGCTGTGTTATTTGTGGATGCAAATACTGTTGTCGTAGAGGGAGAACGGTACACCCGGATGCTCGGCGATGTCGTCAATATGTTTATGATTGTCCTTTCTGCGAAACTGGGTTGCATGCTTGGCGTGTGAAGAGTGTTGCCTTCAACGCCCTGAAGATTGCATAATGACTGATGTGTCGCTATTCAGACGACGCTAAAAGTTATGTAACGCCCTGCTACGACATAATGTTACTTGACGACAGTCAGACGAAGAAACTCACGACAACCTTATACATTTTACTAAGTTTCGCATAGAGGACTGAAAAAGATGAAGCAGTCGAAAGGGCGGACATCGTCGGACAAGGAGAGTGGGTGAGAAAGAGAAATAAACTTGAAAAGAGAAAATAAGTTTTGTGCAATTGTAAAATGCAGACGCTCATTGTATTTTGGATAGGTGTTTGTTGTTGCTAAAACTGAATCATAAACACCACATACTGAGAAAGAGAGAGAGAGTGAGAGAGTGAGCAAGAGACTGAGTGAGTGAGAAAGAGTGTGTAATGCACATGCATACACATACAAGAAGTTGCATAAATGTGTATTCGCTTCAGACTAGTTGTGGTAAGAGAGGCATTAAAGAGTTATATATGGCACGTTGGATCCGGTTTCCAACACTAGTGATCTTTTCCGAACCCATCTTAAGGTTACTTTCTCTATATTTATCTCATGCATTATCCTACGGAATGCTAGGCTCGGTTCCCAACACTTGTTGCTGCCCACAAATAAATCGGCGTTGTTGTAAGGAAAAAAAAAAAATGTTGGCTTCAACAGTCTCAATTATATATATATATATATATATATTTACTCATTTTTTCTCGAATAGAATGCCCCTTTGAGTATCAGGCTCGGGCGTTATATTTGAATGTTCCATGGGCAGAGTGTCTTAGACTAGATATTATTTGTAGTTACAGTACAATTGTAGGAGGCTAAAGAGTGGGGTTATATTGCCTTTGCTAGCAGAGCTGTCATTTTTTGGGTATATGCGAGGAAAGGAACAGTGTAAAATTTAAAAACAAATTCATTTCATATAAAGCCTTGAAAGCAAAGGTGAAATACAACACAATCGTCATGATCAAATATGACTGATATCGAACAGTGACAAAGGCAAAAACCAAGTTCACAAGCCTAAATTGGTTCCGAGAGACGTAAGCAAAAAATGGGTTTCTCATAGAGGTTCAACGGATGAAGGCAGTCCTTTTGCAGGTGGTTGAGTACAACCTCGTAATGACATGGATACTCGGTCGTTGTCTGCAGGAGGACGATAGAAGAAGTTTGGCATGACTGGCGAGAGGGAGCATCAATTTGGTTACCGACACCGTATTAGGGTCTAAGGTCATATGTTCGTAACCTTTTTTATATATTAAGTTTAGTGAGGATAACTCCCTTGGAGCTTTGTCTCCATAGGGCCAGAGTAGCCCCTGTATGAATAGGTAGCGGTTGTATATAAGTAGGACTATAGGGTAACTTAGCGGTAACGAAGTAGAAACCGTAGCCATAAAGTTGTTTGAGTTTGTAGTGGAAAGACTCACAGACTTTCAAACTGTAATCTAAGTTGGATGATGCTTCCAGTACATGAACCGGAGTGATTTAAAGGACCCCGACCTTTAATGATTTTTTTTTTTTAATTAGAAACTGGGTTGGATCCACAAGAGGGTGGTTAGCCTAAACCGTATATGTTCATATAACTATCCTATCCTGAGTCAGGAGATGCTAACCTTCTCTCGGCTCATCGAACACTGACCGTAATGAATTTTGAATTAAAAAAAAAGCCTCAGGAACTCCTACGAATAAAGTGGTTGCATAATCCAGCGGTCTAGCTCAATTGGTTAAACATGCAAATGACATCCATGAGGTTGTGGGTTCGAGCCCTATGGAGAGAAGGTTAACAACAGTTGTCTTTTTCATCACCACTTCAGAACACCCTTCACCACTTCAGGATGCAGTCTGCCTAAACAGGTGGTTTTCAGGGTCGTTGGACCTTTCACCACTTCATGACCATTCAGGTATGAAAATCATGAATGGTCCTGAAGTGGTGAAAGCTCCGAAGACCCTGAAAACCACATGTTTAGGCAGGTTGCGTCCTCAAGTGGTGAAGGGTGGTTTTCATGGTCTTCGGACCTTTCACCACTTCAGAACTATTCAAGATTTTTAGAGTGCCAAAAGCTCTCACTTGACCACTTCAGGACACCCTTCACCACTTCAGGATGCAGTCTGCCTAAACAGGTGGTTTTCAGGGTCTTCAAACCTTTCACCACTTCAAGACTATTCAGGATTTTCAGACTGCCCAAAACTCTCACTTCAAAATTTTCATTCCTGAATTTCCAGCTACCCAATAACCTTTTGTGACCCTATAGCGGCCTGCTACGCACTTCGTGTCAGTCGGCTGTGATAGTCCGCTTGATACCTTGATACCCTTGATAGTCCACTTGATACCTTCGAGTACATAAACCGGAGTATTTTAGAGGACCCCGACCTTTAATGATTTTTTTTTTTTTTAATTAGAAACTGGGTTGGATCCACAAGAGGGTGGTTCGCCTAAACTGTATGTGTTCATATAACTATCCCATCCTTAGTCAGGAGATGCTAACCTTCTCTTGGCTCAACGAACACTGATCTTCAATGATGGATGACTAGTAATGAATTTTGAATTAAAAAAAAAAAAACTCAGGAACCCCTACGAATAAAGTGGTTGCATAATCCAGCGGTCTAGATCAATTGGTTAAACATGCAAATGACATCCATGAGGTTGTGGGTTTGAGCCCTATGGAGAGAAGGTTAACAACAGTCGTCTTTTTCATCACCACTTTAGAACACCCTTCACCACTTCAGGATGCAGGTTGCCTAAGCAGGTGGTTTTCAGGGTCTTCAGACCTTTCACCACTTCAGGACCGTTCAGGTATAAAAATCCTGAATGGTCCTGAAGTGGTGAAAGCTCCGAAGACCCTGAAAACCACATGTTTAGGCAGGCTGCGTCCTCAAGTGGTGAAGGGTGGTTTTCATGGTCTTCGGACCTTTCACCACTTCATAACCATTCAGGATTTTCAGAGTGTCAAAAACTCTCACTTGACCACTTCAAGACACCCTTCACCACTTCAAGATGGAGCCTGCCTAAACGGGTGGTTTTCAGGGTCTTCAGACCTTTCACCACTTCAAGACCATGCAGGATTTTCATACTCCAAAACTCTCACTTCAGAATTTTCATTCCTGAATTTTAAGTTACCCGATAACCTCTTGTGACCCTATAGCCTCCTGCTACGCACTCCGTGTCAGCCGACTGTGATAGTCCGTTTGATACCTTGATACCCTTGATAGTCCACTTGATACCTTGATACCCTTAACCAGTACTTGGCCCAGCTATTGATGTCGAGCCTGAATATGCCTTGCGCGCCGTTCTCGCCGACCCGCCAGCGGAAAAAATAAAATTTGTTTTGGCTGGCGGCGTCACCCTTTCAAGTCCGGAACCCCGAGTCTCCGAAACTTGCAGCCGACATATTGGTCAAGTACTGGTGGTTTAATAGGGTTTATGACCAACACGGGTGTGAGTGTGAGCGCGAGTGGGTTTTGTATGGTGTGTGGGAGAGTGTTGGCCATAGCCACTGCTGCTACTGGATGAGGGTTGGGGGAAGGAGACTGGAGGCACAACTACTGAGAAAATGCTTGGTTTTTGCGTTCGCTGCCCCCCCCCGAGCAGCAGCAGTTGGCCATAGCCACTGCTGCTACTGGATGAGGGTTGGGGGAAGAGAGAGAGAGAGAGAGAGAGAGAGAGAGAGAGAGAGAGAGAGAGAGAGAGAGAGAGAGAGAGAGAGAGAGAGAGAGAGAGAGANGAGAGAGAGAGAGAGAGAGAGAGAGAGAGAGAGAGAGAGAGAGAGAAAAAGAGAGAGAGAGAGAGAGAGAGAGAGAGAGAGACGCCATGCTGCTCGATTTGGAAAACGGGAATGCATCTCCCCGCGAAAGCGGGAAAATGCATTCCCGTTTGCCAGTGCATGTTCGAAGCGTGTGTGTGTGTGTGTGTGTGAGAGAGAGAGAGAGAGAGAGAGAGAGAGAGAGAGAGAGAGAGAGAGAGAGAGAGAAACGCTCGATATGTTGCATATCGATCATTTGTGTGTGTGTGTCAGTCTCTCTCGATATGTTGCATATCGATCATTTGTGTGTGTGTGTGTGTCTCTCTCTCTCTCTCTCTCTCTCTCTCTCTCTCTTTTGTGCGCGCGTGCACGCGCGGAACCATCACCTGCGCTACCCGACAACTACAAAATCGATGCATCTTCCCGCACAAAACACCCAAGTTCATGCAGTTCAGAAACAAGAGAAGGCGAGAGAGAGAGAGAGAGAGAGAGAGAGAGAGAGAGAGAGAGAGAGAGAGAGTCACGACAAATCTACACACAACTCGCCCCTCTCTCTCTCTCTCTCGACAAATCTACACACAACTCGCCCCTCTCTCTCTCTCTCTCTCTCTCTCTCTCTCTCTCTCTCTCTCTCTCTCTCTCTCCCCCTACACTGACCATCCCCCGCGCTACCTGATGTCTGCAATACGGGTGCATCTTCCCGCGAAAAACACCCAAGTTCATGCACTTCAGAAACCCGAGGGAGGGAGGGCGGGGCGGAAGAGAGAGAGAGAGAGAGAGAGAGAGAGAGAGAGAGAGAGAGAGAGAGAGAGAGAGAGAGAGAGAAARAGAGAGAGAGAGAGAGAGAGGGAGAGAGAGAGAGAGGGGGCGAGTTGCACGGAGGGCCGCGACAAACACGCCGTGACTCTCCGTCGAAATCAAGTCCGTGGTTTCGTTCATTTTCTCTTTTTGAGAAAAGGAATGCGTTTTTTTTTTCCCTTTTCATTTCTTTTTTTTTCTTCCTTTTATTACGGAAGTCGGTTTGATAGGTGGACAACTAGTAGCTCCAGCCCCGGCACAGGTCGGCAGACGGGTAGGCCCAGACTAGGACTGGACAGCTAGGCCAAGTAAAGCTGATCCAATACAAGTGTCTTTTTGGAAAAAAGAAATGCTCGACTATGGGGAATCGTCGATCGTTGCAGAATCCGGTGGCGGGTACTTCATCCCGGCTGCAGGCTATGAGGCGTGAGGGGTTGGCCGGGGCCCTGATGGGGGAGCATGTGGGGGCGTGCGCGCCGTGTATAAAACTACAAAAACACATGGTCTGGGTTTTCATCTGCTGGAGTTCCTCTTCGTATCTTTCTACTGCGCAAATTCCTTTACGGTTTTTGTTTGGAAAAGGTAACTCTATCGCGAAAGAAAAAGGTGGTATTTACGTCACAGAAATTTCCTGCAATTCCTCTTCTAGTGGTCTCGCCGTCCGGCGGCGTTAGTTGTTGCCCGCGACATTCTCACCTTCCAAGTCTGACACACCGACTTTCATAGCTGGGACCTCTTTGCACGCTGAGGAGTGTAGGAAAATTCAAGCAAGATGGAGCGTATGCACACGAAGGGGAAGGGTATGTCCTTGTCGGCTTTGCTGTACAAGAGGACCCCTCCCAACTGGCTGAAGATTGCATCTGCTGAGGTTCACGAACACATCTGCAAGCTTGTGAAGAAGGGGCTGGCTCCCTCTCAAATTGGCGTCATCCTCCGAGATTCGCACAGTATTGCTTAGGTGAGAAGCGTTACTGGGAGTAAGGTGCTTCGTATCCTGAAGGCTCATGGGCTCGGCCCGTAAATCCCGGAAGATCTTTACCACCTGATCAAGAAGGTTGTACTGGTGAGGAAGCATTTGGAGAGGAACAGGAAGGACAAGGATTCCAAATTTCATTTGATTGTTGTTGAAAGCAGAGTTCATCGCCTTGCTTGTTATTACTAGCGCGCGAAGAAGCTCTCACCCAACTAGAAGTATCAGTTAGCAACTGTCAGCACGCTCATTGCTTAGTGTGAGAGACGTACGACAATCCGCCAAGGTGATTGGCATGTAAGGATCTGGATGAGTGTGGTTGTCTATGTGTGTGTGTG
>BFEA01000086.1:3162235-3183076 GCA_003427395.1 Chara braunii
GAGGCTATGTGGTACTGAGCAGGTGCAGGCTGGTTGTGGCTTCGGGCTGGCTCGTGGGGAGAGAGAGAGAGAGAGAGAGAGAGAGAGAGAGAGAGGGGGGGGGGCAAGGACGTGGCTATGTGGTACTGAGAAGGTGCAGGCTGGTTGTGGCTTTGAGATAGCTCGTGGCGGTCCACAGGTCTTTGTGGGAGAGCATACAGAATCTAGGGTAGCAACTCGTAAACCTGGTGATGGAGATTTGTGAAAGAAGCAGGGTGTTGCATGATAAAGTCGAGCTAGTTTATGTGAACCGTCCCATACTTAGTTTCAAGAAGTGTTCATGCGGGAGTTTTTGGTATAATGTACCGACGTGGTTTGAAAGTTTTAAAAGTCTGGTATTCACTAAAATGGAAAATGTTCACACGGATATTATGTCGTGAATTGGTTTACCTGTTTAGGGGCACAAGCTTTGGTTTTGGATCATGAATTAAGTGTGTGTTGAAATTTGTTTTTCCTATTTTATAACAGATTGTTATGATGCAATGCTCAATGCGAAACTCCGTTTTTATTGATGGTAAAAAAAAAGAAACAACAAGTAAACTTTGTCGTCTTTCCGCCAGTCCTTGGTATGCGGTGGATGTGAATTCACTCGCCGCAATCACTGCCTGGTAGGTATGGCAACCTTGTTTCCACCCCCTTCCACCCAACTGCTGTAATTTTTGCCGTCTAGGTCATTTTTCCTCACTATCTAACTTTTTCTCTCTCTTGTTCAACTGTGTTCAAACCCTTCCCTCTTGCCTCTGTCCTGCTGCAAGAGCTCGCTTCTCTCGTTGCGTCACGTGCTGGTGCTTCTTCCTTACCGTTGTCCTGCTTGGCCCCTTCTCCTGCTCACCTCAGCCTCCTTAGTGGTCTCGACGGATGGTTTTTTACGATTGCTTACGAGAAAGATAAGGGTATGCTGGGGGGGAGAGACGTTGTCGTTGTCATCGTACTTTCGTGCCTTTTGGTAAGGGTAATTATGGTTAAATCTAAAAAAAATCATAATAGTGCATGTGTGTTTATAAAAAGGAGGACGACTTAGCATGTGAGATCCCTAATAACAGAACCAGGTCACGCTTGCCAAACGAATTATTAAAGCAATTTCATCCACAAAAATGAGCCACTAAATTTTGATAGTTAAATTAACATTAGCAAGCGAATGACAACTGTCGAGGCTAAGGGTGTATGGTTGTGTTGTATGCTAAACTCAATTCTGTATTACGGCAAGATGTGTTGTGCTTATGGAAAAAGGTAAAGCCCAAGGAGTTGATGTATCCAATCACCAAAGTTAAGTATTAGACCAACCCCTGTTTGATAATCTATTGATTAAGAACAAACACTGCTGGCATGATGATTGGTTCGTTCGACAAATTATGGAACCAAAAGGGAGTAGTGAGGGTAAGTGATATTTGGGATGAAGTTTGGTGCATATGGGCATTAGGAAGAAGTGAGCAGACTAATAAAAATTTCATAGACAAATATGAAGTTCATCCTTTCTTACAGATCTTCAACATTTTTTTGAATATTGTCAATAATCGTCACACTATCAGCGGTTTGGCTCTACAATCGGAAAATGAAATTGCAAATTAACTATCAAAAATGCAAACGACTATTTAAATCAACCTTGCATACGTGATTATCTTACCCGCGATCAAAGAGAACACTGGAACAAGATACGTGAGGATAGCTTCCGAGTCGTCTGGGACGAAAACTCGATGTTGTTTTGAGCAATTACAATACAATTGTAGGAGGCTAAAAAGTGGGATTGTGTTGCCTTTGCTAACAAGACTGTCATTTTTTTGGTATATGAGAGAAAATGAACAATATAACAGTTAAAAATAATTTTCTTTCATATAAAGCCTTGAAAGCAAAGGTAAATACAACAAAACCGTTACGATCAAATATGATTGGTATCAAAAATCACAAAAGCAAAAACCAAGTTCACAAGCCTAAATTGGTTTTGCGAGATGTAGGCAAAAAACGGGTGACTCATAAAGGTTCAAGGGATGAAGGCAGTCCTTTGCAAGTGGCTGATTACCACCTCGTAATGACATGGATGCTCGGTCGTTGTTCACAAGAGGACGGTTGAAGAAGGTTGGTATAAGTGGCGGGAGGGAACATCGATTTGGTTACCGACACCATATTAGGGTTTAAGGTCATATGTTAGTGATTTTTTTTTATATAACAAGCTTGGTGAGGATAACTCCCTTGAAACTTTATCTACATAGGACTAGAGTAGGCCATGCATGAATAGTGAGCAGTTGTATAATAGTAGGACCATAGGATAAGTTAATGGTTAGAAAGTAGGAATCTCAACCACAAAGGTGCTTGAGTCTTTAGTGAAAAGACCTGTGGACTTTCAAACTGTGAGCTAAGCTGGATGATGCTTCCAGTACCTGAAACATGAGTAATTTGAAGGACCCGACCTTCAATGATTTAAAAAAAAATAGAAACTGGGTTAGGATCCACCCAAGGTTGGGTAGCCTAACCATATGTGTGTATATAGTCCGTAGACCATCCCATCGTTATTGAGGAGATGCTAACCTTCTCTCGGCTCAATGAACACTGACCTTGAATGATGGATGGTTGGTAATGAATTTTGAAAAGAAAAAAAAACTCTGGAATTCATACGAATGAAGTGGTTGCATAATCCAGCGGCCTAGCTTTGTTGCTTAGGCATGCAAATGACATCCATGAGGTTGTGGGTTCAAGCCGTATGACTACCTTGATACCCCTGATAAGTCCGCTTGATACCTTGATACCTTGATACCTTGATACCTTGATACCCTTGATACCCTTGATAGTCAACTTGATACCTTGATACCCCTGACCGGTATTAATAGGGTCTTTGACCAACACGAGTATAAGTGTGAGCGTGAGTGGGTTGTGTATGGTGTGTGGGAGTGTTGGTCGTAGCCACTGCTGCTATTGCGGTTAAAGGAAGTAAACTAGAGGCGCAACTACTGGCAAAATGCTCGGTTTTTGCGTTAGTTTGGCCCCCCTTGCGGCGTCCGCACCCTACTCCCTAACCACTGCCCATAAGGGCAGGGGGCAACATTGTGAGAGGTAGCTATGCTTGCAGGGGTCCCCTATATAGGCTTAGGAGTAGTGGTAGGTAGATAGTGGAAGGTGAAGGAAGAAATAAAATAAAAAAAAAAGGGTTGCATAGTTGCGGCAGATGCGCGACTACAGCGAATGGGCGATTGTTGTAGAATCCGGCGACGCGTATTTCTTTCCGCCTGGATGCTATACGGCGTGAGGGGTTGGTCGGGGCCCTATTGAGGAAGCATGTGGGGGCGTGGGCGTCGTGTATAAAACTACGAAAAAACATGGTCTGTGTTTTTTTCTACTCGAGTTCCTCTCCGTGTCTTTCTACTGCTCAAATTCCTGTAGAGTTTTTGTTTGGAAAGGAAAACAGTGTCGTGAAAACAATGTGGTATTCAAAACCTCGTTTGATACCAATTGAACATACTTGAGTTTAAACCACCAGTACCTCGCTCAACTATCAAGTCCGAGGCTCGGACTACTGGTAGCCCAATCATTCATGAGCCTCAGACTTTATTGTCGAGCCTCGGACAACCGGTAGTACATCACAAAAAAATAAAAAAATAATAAAACAAAATAAAAACATACAACATTCAACAAAAAAAAACAAGAAAAAAAGAAAGGAAATCAAACATATCAACGAGAGTGAGAGGTTCACTTAGAGAGAGAGAGAAAGAGAGAGAGAGAGGGTGTCAGAAGTGACGCCCTCTCTCTCTCTCTCACTTTTTTTTTTTTTTTTTCCTCTCTCTCTCTCTCTCTTACTCCCTCTCTCTCTCATTCTTCCCCCCCTTCCCCCCTGCCTCGCCCGTTTTTTTATCATTTGTTACTTTTTATTTTCGTCGTTTTTTTTTTTTTTTCCGCCTGTTTTTTGGGGAATACCGGTCGTTCGCCGGTGGGTACCCCCCCCGACGCGGCGCTGTCGAGTGCATCGGCTCCCGCCTTTTTGCAAAGCGCGGGAGCCCCCCTGACTATGTCACGCATAAGTTAAAACAAAAACAAAACCAGAGACAATGTAGGAAGGTGCATAAATAATCCCACAAACCTCCGAGACGGGTGCGGTTGCATTGCCCCTTCGCCACTCTAGCCGGGTGCGCCAGCTGTACAACCCACGGTCCCCTATGACAAGATAGGTTTTCGTGGGGCACATCTTACCTTCCCTAAGGGGCTGTCACCACCCTTAGGGACGTATCCCTACCGAGCTACTGACCCACATGCGAAAACTTTTACATGAAATTGCAGAGGTAGGTCAGCCGTGGGCGTTTGCTCACTCGCTGAAGTATAGGTACGCTTGGTTAACGCCAAGTGGACCCGAACGTTGTCCGTCTTCTGGGTCCTAGGTACGAACAAACGTCGGTCGACTAGGACGGTCTCAACCAAACGTGAAACCCACAAGATAATGCTAGTCTCTTTATAACCCTCTGACTACAAAATAAATAAGTTAAATCAATACACTTTATATCCAATCACACAAGATTGAATTTTGATTTGATGAGATGATCTGTCAAAGTTATTCTTCCCGGTCTATATGACTGAGGAGATTATTATACCGCCGCTTCCGAGGCGAAGCCCAATATTGACGAAGGATTAGGAAGGATGACCTAAACTTTATCTTACAATTAGGTATGTCGACACCTATCAAAACCATGCCAGGAATGACTTTTGCAAGTAAATTTCACTGCTACCATGCAGATCAACACGTGATCTGGTTTCTGGCCGAAGTTTGAACTCTCGGTTCGACCACACCTTCATACCATATGCAACTTGCTTGGAGGAAAGTATTATCTAGCGAGTCCTCGTGGGCAATGATTACTCTTTCCGATCCTTGAATGATGAAGTATCCATTCTTTATCATCAAGTTACTTAAAACAAAACCGCATTCGTTATCACTGCGCAAAGAGAACCATCACCTTCATTACCTACATCTTTTTGTGAGTTTGAGCTTCTTCTGCCTCCGACACGCACGTATCCCTCTAGGAAGTGGTCTTGTGGATACTCCTCTCTCTCGCTCGAGCCCGAAGACTCGGATCTCAGAGGTTGGGTCGTCACCACCGAGTCGACAAAGCACCACCCCCGACGAATTGGGTCCACTCCAAGTCGATAACAGGGCCGACTCCGAAAGCATACGAAACCCCCGCGTTCGATGCTTCCTAGAGAGAAAGACTGTATTCGCTATGAGTAGGTTTCTTTTATTCTCAATAAAGTTTGAGTGACTTAGATGAAAAAGAAACTGAAGAAGATAGACAACGAAAATCATTTGGATAGGTATAGGTAGATAAGGTCGTTCGGAATAGAAAGTCGATCATGGGGAAAAAAATAAATATGTTTGACCTTATCTGCTTTATTTCAATTCAACTCATTTTATGATGCACACATAATTAAAGTTTTTCAAAACGCCGAATCATTTTTTTTTTTTCACGCAGGTGGGTGAAAGGTAAAGAAAGACAATCCTTTTCTCTGTTCACCAGCAGGCATAATCAATTTCCTCTGCAAACATCCTTCTACTTACCTGCACAACACACAAAGAAGACAAGTTCAAGAGAGAACCAGTGCATTCTCATACTCAAGTCAGACTTCTTCATTCACATGCATGACTCACACAACTTTTCTTTACCTTTCCAACAAACATTCAATGAATAGGGTCAAGCAAAGTGTGGGTTCACATAGGTGTGAATGGAAATTTGAGTCAATAAACTGACCGACTGACCTTGAGTGAAGTTGATATGCGATTCACTGAAGAAAATCGTATAAACTCTTGTCTTCATATGAGAAACTTATCACAATGAGCCATCAACAAAGTGATTCACACCACTCTCTTCTGACAACCGCCTGCCACAACACCTTCTCAACACACAATCACTTCGCAATAATTTGACGATGTCTCAATGTCGCCGTTACACGTCTTCAATGTCACTGTGGCGCCACGTTCACCACGTTCAAGCGCACCACCACTTTGCGGTACCTTCCCTGTGCCACTGTTTAGTCGTCACTTAATATAATCAGTGCAAGAATACTGCCGCCTCCGCCGTGAGAAACTGGCAACGCTTCCGCACCACTACCAAAATCTCAGCGCCGCCGCCATAAAAAATCGGCAGCGCTTTCGCGTCACCGCCATAATCTCAGTGTCGTCGCCGCAAAAAAAATCGGCAACGCTTCCGCACTACCGCCGTCAAACCCGACGCTGTCGCCGCAAAATTTCGACAACGCTTCCGCACTATCGCCGTCAAACCCGGTGTTGTCGCCACGAAGCACTACCGCCGTCAAACCCGGTGCGGTCGCCGCAAAATTTCGACAACGCTTCCGCACTACTGCCGTCAAACTCGGTGCTGTCGCCGCAAAACTTTGGCAACGCTTTCGCGTCACCACCTAAAAGTGTTGCCGTTGTCATGCCGAGCGAACAACACCTCCCCTACGCTCCACCAAGTGCAGCGGCAACTATGGCTGCCCTCACTCTCACGCTCCCTGTAAACCTCCGACGCTTCTCTCTCTCTTTCCCTCGCTGAGATGGCGGCTATGGCTGTGCTTTACAGCTATGGCCACCTCCAAAAGTTCTCCTCCCTCACTTGTAGACCTCCACTCAGCTCCCTCACTCCACCAGCAGCCAGCATTTACCCAAGCGAAATGCTAGCAGCATCAGCCACAAATGAACGTTGGTTGGCTGACTGCTGGTTGTTCTTATAGTTGGCTGAAGGCTGAGGGCAGCTGCTTTGCCCCCCAGCCAAAATTCGGAGTGAGGCCTGACCCTTGATCTCATCCGCGATCAAGGGCTGAGAAACTTAATGTTCCCCTAAGGGAACCGAGTTCCAGGCCTTGGTAAAGCATCTGGCCATCACCCCCGGCCAAACGCAGCCAAAAATGGTTGTACTAAGCCATTTTAAGCAGACTGTTGAAGTTAACAGTCTGCTGTCACTTCAGAGCCTAGATGTTTCCTCTGCTGCATCTGGCCCTGCGTCGCAATTAAATTCGCGACGTTGCCCCTCTTTTTTTCCATATTTTCCTACCTACCACTCGTTTATCTATGCAGGGGGCAGCTCGCCGTTTGAAACGGACGGCCGCCCCTTTTATTTGCAGGGGCGTATTGGAGCTAAGCCCATCAGGGCTTTATTCCCCCCCCCCCTCCCCCCTTGTTCATACTCAACACGCCTGTACCCGGATGCAAACATCGCTGGGTACAGGCATCGCCCTGCAGCCCATTCGTTTTGCCCATTCGAAGATGGGCTGTCGGGGAACAGCCCCCTGATGGGTCGGTGTAAGTCCGATGAAACAGCTTGTCACAGTCCTACCCGTTTCAACGGGCGCCACACTTCTCAGTAGGCGCAGCCACCGTAGTGCACATGCCCGTATTCGGGCTGAAGGTTCATTCCCAGTTGCTCATCCTGCCAACAACGAGTCAGCTCCTTCGTTGAACGAACGGGCATGAATCTGACAACAAACAAAATCTAATATAAGAAAACAATCTAAAAATCTAAGGAAAAAAAAAAAAAAAAAAAATTACCAGAAACGAAGAGGCATCGAGACGCTACCGGGTCGTTCCCCCTGCGCTCCGCTAATTCTGCCGTCGCCTGGCGCGAACAGCGCGTCGGGCACTACCGGGCCGTTCCCCTCGCCATCGAGACAAGGTACGAAGTCACGCACCACGCTCTCTCTCTGCGGGGGAGGGGCTATGCCCGTCCGTGATGTCCGTCCCCTAGTAGTCCGGTAGGGTAGGAAGTAACGCAGGGTAATCGAGCGATGGTRAAATTTTCCCGCCATAGTTACTCCGCTGTGCAGAGCCGAAAGAGCAGGACCCCACGGCAACTGTCGACTTGTGCTGTTGAGGACTACGATGGGAAAGGACGGGCAAGGTGGAACAAGCGGGGCAGTTGGACACCTCTCTCATGTGACCTAGGGTAAGGGGAATCGTCCTCGGGGAGTCCGGCAGGGTAGGATTCGGACGCTGGTTAACAGGCGATGGTGAACGTCTTCCGCCACTTTTATCCGGATGCTCAGATCTAAGGGAGTGAGCTTTTCAAGGTTTCTGACAACGTCTCGCTGGGGAGGATTGGGAGGGGAGGGATAGGCCCTCGTGAATTGCGCCGTGAAAGTTAACACCTTTTATCTCGATCTGGTAAAAGAGAGAATATCAAAAGCCACGCTGGTGCTGGGGGTTGAGGGAGTCTTTCTCTCCAGTTATGAGGAATGTGACAGGATCATCGTCTCCCGGTGATCTAGATCTGGTTAAAGGAAAGACAGGCCGAGAGAATAGAGCAAGAAGGAGATAAAAATGAGGCTCCGAGAGAACACGGTGATAAGGTAATGACGGGATTTAGAGGAAGAGCTCATATTGTTTTTTCAGGCGAATTTAGCGCTGGAAGAAGAAACCGGGGCCAGTAGTATGCAAGGAACCGTTAGGAATCTGGTATGCACTGAAATTGGTCGGACCTCGGTAGGCCGTGTCGGCAGGGGGTGTGAGTTAAGTTCGTCCAGGTTAGGGCAAAAGGTGACCCCGCCTCTCCGATACCCAACCGTAGGGCCAGGCCAGAGGAGGTTTATGTGCCATGTGTTCCACAGGGTTCGCATGCTGAAAATTCTACCCCTCCGAGTCAGGGCGCAGGGTCAGCCACTAGTGAAGCTAGACCATGGCCGCCCGTGTTCGAGGAAAGGAACGGGCTCGAGGAAATTCTACCCTTCCGAGTCAGGGCGCAGTAAGAACGAAGGGGAAGTAAGGAAGGCCGACAGGGTTGAGGAACACCTAATTTCGTAGGTGTCAATCCATCTCGCCCCCGGGCTCGAGGAAAGGAACGGGATTGAGGATAGACAACGATCCAGGGATCGAATCTCAAATCCTAGTGCATCACGGCACGGGAGGTAGACACGCCTCTTATACACATCTAGATGTGTATAAGAGACAGGGTTGAGGAACACCTAATTTCGTAGGTGTCAATCCATCTCGCCCCCGGGCTCGAGGAAAGGAACGGGATTGAGGATAGACAACGATCCAGGGATCGAATCTCAAATCCTAGTGCATCACGGCACGGGAGGTAGACACGCGGCTGTAGTTGGGCCTCAGTCACCCTCAATGGAAGCTATATGAGCACTCACGGCTTCGAGCTGTGTAGACGGACACGAGGCGTTTGAGATTAGATAACCCCCCCCCCCCCCCCCCCCTCAAGCGGAGGAGGGGAACAGGAACAGCGGTCGGACGAAGAGCGGAAGCCTTCTACACGAGCTGCAGGCAGGGCGTAGGGGGGAGCGGCCACGTAAGCACGGTAGAAGCGTGGAACGGAGCCAGCAAACTCCCAGGGTGCAGGCCTGCAAGTACCGAAGTGCCACCAGGTTGCGAGTTCGCAGGAACATCTCAGCAGACGGAGTGTTCCGCTGGATCCGCTCTTCCTCAAGGTTCACAAGACTCAGGAAGGCGTAGAAGGGGGTAACAGGCGAGAATTGAAGACAGATAGTAACAGAGACAAGAGAAGACCTCGCTTACTACACTCTCGTCCGACTCTCTGGCATCCGGAAGCAGGGGGGACACCAGGCGGGGTCTGCGACTCCTAATAGCTAGATCGGGAGCAGACAACAGGGAGGAAGGACACCAGGAGGCAAAAACATGGATAATCCGTGCAGAACCGGGAGTGGCAGACCGCCGCGTCCCCCTCAGTCAAGGGAAGACGTATCCAGAGTTAGAGAGTCGGTGAGCAGGTGCTACGATGATGGGATGTGTCCAGAAGGAGACAATTTGGGAAGGCTGGTCGAAGACGAGGAAGGGAAAAGATTTGTTGTGAACGAGGCGATAGACAAAGTGAAGGAACAATGGCTTAAAGAGAGATCAGTTATAGTAACGTTCGAGGGCAAAGCCAAGAATCTGTCGAGGTCTGTTAAGGAGGACCTCATAAGAGCGTATGAAGATGGATGGACTGCGGAACGGCTATTTCAACCTGAGGCAAGGAGGGAGAGATTGAAGTTTGAAGGTCAAAACGTCGCCTCATACGTAGCGAAATCCAAGGAAATCGCTGAATGGCTCATTCGTCAGAAGGAACTGAAGATAAATCTGGAGCAAATAGAATACTTGGTGACGTTCAAACCCAGACTGTCAAAACAAGAACTCCAGGATGTTCGCACCCTGGAAGCGGAGACAAGGTTCTGGATTATGGCCCTGAGAGTCCCGCTAGATGCCTATTACTACCTGAAGGGTGCGGTGATAGCCTACTTTGGGGAAGTGCTAGTCGCACACAGCCCTGAATACGACAGAGATCGGTCGAAGCTCATGAACGTTAAGTTTGACATGCCCCCGGCAGCAAGAGGCATGAGTTGGTTATCGAATCTCCGAAGGGGTCCCACTGGAAGGTGGAGATTGCAACACCTTACACGGACTGGTGCAGGCGATGTAGATGGTATTTCCATACGGAAGACACCTGTCCAAGAATTAGGATGGAGTTGGGAAGAAGGGGCAATGGCAAACGGCAGGGGGGACATAGAGGTCGGTACCGTGAACATCTGCTAAATCAAGTACGGGAAAACAGGGAAGAGGCAGAACCCAGGAGAGATGACCATCCACCGTCTGCTGGGAGAGGGCCTCAGGAGCAAAGTACCAGCAATGGACAACGACAACGAGAGGCAGGAGGTACCACACAAAGCAGGGAGGGGAGAACCAGGACGCAACACCTCACAACTGACACAAGTACTCAAGTCCCGGGACTGGAGGCCCGGGGAGGACCATCGCAGCAGAACCAGCGGCAGGAAGCGTCGCCTTGGGATCTCAGCGGAGTGAATGCTCAGTGGGAGGAACCTCAGTGGGCTGATCAAACATGGGGTAATGATCAAAGACCAGGATATGGAGTACCCCTGATGCAACCTTGGATCCCCAGAAGAGATTGGCCAGGTGGCAATACCGAGATTGGCACAGAGGGCTATGGGCAGCATGGGGCAATGGTGCCAGGCAGGGGAAGCCCGGTCCACACGAATTGTCAAGCATGGCAGAACATGCAGCAGTTCCACGGAGAGTCTTACACCGATGGTGGCTACCTACTTCCTAGGGACGCGTACCCCCTTGCTAATCAAGTTCAGGTGTCACACCCAAAACCACGTTACCCGTCGGATACCTATGATTGAAGATGCTGGGCTCCGCAGGAGCAAAACAGAGGTCCCCCGGACCCGGACCCTTCCAGGTGGGAAAGAAGGGCGGGGTCAAACAGAAGACGAACCAAGACTAGCAGCTCCAGGTGGGATGCTTGGAAAGATGACAGTCCGAGGAACAGGGGAGATGGCTTGCAAACTTGGAGACACAGCAAGTGGGGTCACACCGTTCCAGAAAGGCCAGGGGAGGAGACGCTACGGGGAAGGGGGACAGACTTGCAGCAGAAAGAGAACCCGACTGTACAAGTGGAGCAATCAAAGATATATTTTTCCTCGCACTCCAAAGTGAGGTGGGGAAGCGAGTGCTGTGAGGAAATAGAATCATCAGGTGAATCATCGTCCATGGAAAGCTCAGCCGCATCAGGGACCAGAGGCAAAGACAAACAGACAAGGGAGGACAGTCGTATACCGGACAGGGGCCACAGAGCGGAGACGGTGGACAAAAACAGAATGGAGTCGGTGCAGAGATGTCTGATCCCACTAATGTGTACCAGGACGACGGAGGGTATCTGTTTTATCACACTCTCGGGTGAGGAGGGCGCTCCTCTGATTCCCTCGGTGGAGGTGAACCGTTCGCCAACCCCAGCGATGATTTTCGAAGAAACGAAGAAGATGTACGGGGTACACATACCAGTGAGGCTGATCCCCCATTCGACCATGGCCAGTATCATTTGTAAAACAGTTCAAGGCTATACGAAGATGTATTTTCCTCTCCTCGATGCCAGAATCCCTTCAGAAGTGGCGCACACATTATCGAAGGCAGGCATTCGCTGGTTCCACATGGACCTCATCAGGGAACGCAACATGCAAGAGTTGGAACAGATTAAGGTCCTACCAGGAATCTCCGGCCTGGTCCTGCTGAATGCGAACAAGAAGCTCATCGCAGAAGAGAACCTTCAACTCGCCCTTCATTGCCACGAAGCTTACCGAGGAATGGCGGGCACTGTCGTACTGGGCCAACTCATCTAGGGGAAGCTCCCAACGAAGTTCTCAACGAAGACCAGGCAGATCTACAACAGAAGTTACACAGGTGGCTCAAGCGCAGGTCAACACTCAAGGAGACAATGCCCGCATCCAACAGCTGGCGGAAGAAAACAAACTTCATGGATAAAATCCGAGCGGTGTCATGGAATGTTAGAGGGTTGGGAGACACGAACGGGAGGGGTAAAAGAAGAAGAATAAAGAGTTGGATGTTCGAGAGGAGGGCTAACTGCGTGATGCTTCAAGAGACGAAATTAGATGAAGAGAAACTGGTTGAGTTCTCTCAATGGTGGGAGGGCCCACAAGTGTGGGCCCCGGCGCAGGGTACCCGGGGTGGAGTGTACATCATGCTACATAGGGACCTACAAGCTCAGGTGATCGACTCATAGGTGGATATCTGGGGCAAATGGGCGTGGCTTAAGGTGCTCATAGGTAAGGAGGAATGGGCCTTCATGACGGTGTATGCACCAACAGGGGCAGCGGAAAGGGCAAAATTCTTCGCAAGGTTGATGCTTCATGTCCCCAAGGCAGACAGGCTGCTACTTGCTGGTGACTGCAATGTGTCACTAGACGAAGCCCTGAGACCCGGCGCACCGACAGCGAATAGGGGGGACGTGAGGACAGTGTTGGAATTCATCACGGAGCTGACGCTGGTGGACCCATTCCCGATTCTGAACCCAGACGACCGAGGTTACACCTGGACTTCTCATCTGCAGTGGGATAGACAGACGGTGACCAGAAGGCGCATTGACTACTTCTTACTTTCAGAGCAGGTGATGGACAGAGTCACATCCGTCAGGCACTTCTGCCACCCGATTTTCGATCACAAACCGGTAGTGGTGGATCTTAGACTGATTATGGGCTGCGAAAGAGGGAGAGGCTTCTTTCGCTTAAACATCCAGGTGCTAAGGGTCCCCGGAGTGGAGGAATGGGTGTCAGATCACAGGACCAGATGGGAGGGAGCTAGACATCTGTTCAACTCCTATGCAGAATGGTTGGACGGGGGCCTGGCTATTACGTCCGGGGTGCTTGACGTGATCTCAAGAATTCTGGCAAGGACTAGGAACGAAAGGGAGGCGGACTGTATGAAGAGGGTGGAAGAGGCGGAAGACCGCATGGAGGGTCACCCTATCTCGTGGTTGGTATGGGCCTCAGAACGGGAAAGGAGGCTTGCGGAGTGGGACAACATCCAAGAGGAGAAGCAAAAGCAATGGACGGAGGTACTGAAAGTGAAGGGGATCGAGACACACGACAAAATGACAAAGGAGACGTTCCAAAAACTCCAACCAAGCCGTTTGCAGCAGCAGATGATTGAGCTCAAGCACCCGTTCGCTGAGTCCGCACCTCCAGCCTATTCCGCAACGGGGATGCTCCAGTATGCAAGGATGTACTATGAGGACATACTGACTTCCAGACGACCGCAGGACAGGGTGAACGTGGACCTGTCAAGTGGGACAGACATGTGGGACAGCACAACTGTGAAACTGCATACGTCAGCCAAGCTGGACCTGGACAGACCTTTTACCGTGGAAGAACTCTCCCAATCGTTGAAGTCTATGGCGAAGGGAAAGTCTCCAGGAGTAGATAGTCTCTCGGTGGAGTTTTACGCATCAAACTGGGGGGTGCTTGGCCCGTTACTAGTGGAACTGTGCAATGAGGTGCTAGTAGGGGGTAAGCTGGGCAAGGGAATGACGCATGGGGTGATCACGGTCATGTTTAAGAAGGGAGACAAATCGGAGGTCCGAAACTGGCGTCCAATCTCCCTTCTAAACGTCTCTTACAAAATTATGGCGAAGGCGTTGGCCCAAAGGTTGTCCAAATACCTTCCGGAGCTGGTGGAGAAGGACCAGGGGGCTTTTGTGCAGGGGCGGTCTATTTTTAACAATATTGTGACAGCCATAGAATCCCTCGAGTTGATCCAGGAGGAGAACCGTGATATGGCGGTTCKCCTTCTGGACCTGGAGAAAGCATACGATAAGGTAGGCTGGGCTTTCGTTCTCACCACCTTGCGGAGAATGGGATTTGGCGAAGGCTTCTGCGCCTGGGTCATTGCGATGTACACCTTCTCCTCATCGGCAGTCATGATTAACGGCCATTTGTCCGCTCCTTTCCAATTATCAAGATCGCTACGTCAAGGGTGTCCACTCGCCCCGCTCATCTTTGTCCTGCAACTAGAGGTTCTATTGAACAAGATCCGATCACACCCCGACATCAGAGGCATCCAGTTACATAACGGCATGGACTGCAGGGTCAAAGCTCTCGCTGATGATCTGCTCTTAGTCAGCGAGAATACAGTCGCCTCTCTCTCAACCCTCAAAGGGGTGATGTGCGAGTACGCGGAGCTATCAGAGGCAACGGTCAACTGGAACAAATCCACCTACCTTTTACCAACTCAATTCTCGTTGAAGGTAGAGTGGGGCATGAGAAGGGTTGAAGAAGGGGAGGAGGAGAGATTCCTGGGGATCTGGATAAGTCTACAGATTGATGTGTCGGGTCAAGGGTTCCATCTACAACAGAGGATCGCTGCACGGCTCAGGTTGTGGGGTTCGGCTTGGCACCTATCATTAGTAGGAAGAGCCTTGGTAGCCAGCGTCGCCCTTTTTTCCATCCTGTGGTTTGTCACCACGGTGAGAGAGCTTGCAAGTGGCATTATAAAAGCAGTTCGAAGGCTTGCGGCGCGCTTCATATGGAAACCTCGGGCCGGCCAGGAAGAGGGTTTCGTTTCTAAGGTGGCGGTTGATACCTTGTCCTTCCCACGCGAGGAGGGGGGCTTGGGGCTTATAGACCCAGCCCGAAGGAATCAGGCACAGCTGCGTAGCTGGGTGTCCAGGGCGCTGATGCAAGGCCCAACCGAGCATTGGGTGGCGCTGGCGGAACAAATCCTGATGAAGGAGTGAGACCTTTGCAGACCCAAGGACGTCTGGGCGTGTTTCTTCATGTCGTCGCTCAGGAAGAAAAGACTAAAGTCAAGCTTCTGGGAAGCAATACGCAAGGCATGGAACAAGATGCCCCCGAACGAGCAAACCACCCCGTGTACGAAAGAAGACGTGATGGGCCAGCTACTCTTCAAGAACCAGTATATGCTGGACCGTACCGGTTCCCCCTCACTCGCGGACGGTTCAAGAGGCACCTCTGGGTTGGCTTGGATAAAAAGGGGTATAGTCCGGATCGAAGACCTGTGGTCCCCGTGTTTGGGAGGGTGGAAACCGTTGGCGGAGGTGAAAGAGACACTCAGGGGCCTGCAAAGGGTGGAAGAACACTGGACGCAAGTAGTTGAAGCTATCCCCCAGGACTGGGTGAGGCTGTTGGGCCCGACGGGAGTCGACCCCCCGGGAACATGGTACGTCTCGGACCAGGGGATGGAGACGAACGAGGTGTGGAAGATGCTGGAGGTCTTACCTAGCGGGTTCAGGAGGGTACAGAAATGGCGGTGCTGCGGTCCTTCCAACACCCTGTCTCTAATAGAAGAAGATACAGTCATGATTTGGAGTAATCCGACAGAAGCTAGGGTGGTTGAATCATGGAGCAAGAGACCACGTACCAAGGTCCTCTCGTGGGTTGGCAAGACTCAGCTGCGCCAACTAGGCATGGACCCGCAGGCCTGGGGCTGGAGATCGGCAGGGGACGAGCCAGCTCTGAAACTGATAGACTACTCGGTCTCACACGGCTATCAACAATCTCAAAGGCTATTGAAGAGCCCTGCCCAAATTGCAGTCCCAAGATGGCAGGCCGTTTGAGGTGAGGATTTATCTCATTCAGGTCAGGATTTCCTAAAACTGTGGAGGATTTTAGCAGCTCTTCCGAATGGCAAACAGGCAAGTATCCTCTGGTTACTCTCTCTGATGGTTACCCCATCTGCCGTATGGTTGGTCAGCAGAGGGATGGATGTTAGTCTGGGATGCACACGTTGCAGATGGTTATTCGAATCGACCCGTCATGTCTGGTGGGATTGCCCAGCATCAAAACGAGTGTGAAATTGGTGGGCTCATCATTGGAAGGAATTCGAGGGCCAGCATGTTCTCTGGGATGAGAGATGGGTGTTACTGGGTTTCCTCCCTCCAGGCGTGAGTGGAAGGCGAGGTTGGGGGTATGTAGCCCATGTGGTCAGAGGTCTGATTTGTGAAGTCATCTAGTCGGACAGGAACAGAGCCAGATTCCACAAAATACATTTTTCTAATGTGGAAATCAAGAGACATATAAAGTAGGGACTGAGGCAAGCCATCCGCGTGGATTGGAGAAGGAGAATCAGGTTGGGAAGAGGAAGTCGGGGCCAGATCCGCTGGTTTCTGCACACATGGGCGAAGAACCACCAGCTGGCCGCGATTCACTCAGTGAAGGGTCTGGTCCTATCAAGGTGGTTAATGGACTCCAGACCAGTGGACACCACCAGGACAGCAAACGAAACAGGAGGAGCGACAAGAGTAACATAAAGAGTTGGCTGTGGAGTAAGGGCGGGTTGAGTAAAAGGTGGAGTAGGCAGACAATTAACCAGGGCACTCGGTTGCATAGGCCCGCAGTAGGCCAGTTAGGAGAGGGCTGATAGGCAAGGGACCGGTGTGTTCCAGGTCCTCTGGGACGAGTTAGTCCCAGAAATAGGCGCAAAAATATACCGTACGGATGGCAGGGAAATTGTAAACGAGTAGTGTTTTTGAAATTGGTCAAGTTATACACTTTTTGGTAAGTTACTCAGTCATCTCGCCATATTTATGGGAGTGGATCTGAAGCAGTAGTTACAGGTTAAACAGTCAGGGTATCAGGTGGGTCAGCCTGTGCAGCTGGTTTGATTGGATGGTCAGCTACTTAGTGACAATGGTATAATAGTAACATTCTGTAGTAATAGGTTGGCAGGACCAAGGTCGAACAGGAAAGTTGAGTAGGACCTGGAAAGTTGGTAGCTTTTCAACTTTCCGCAGGTGAAAACCTGTAAGCTAAGCTGGCTGATGCTGCCAGTGCATCCGGGTAGAATTGTGAGGTCTCCGGCCTCTGCTTAATTATTTATAAGGAATCAAGTTTAATATATATATATATAAGAGGCACCCCATAAAATGGGCGCCTGTATCAATTTATGGGGACTGCAATTCCCCACCAGCTCCTGTAGCGCCAACTGACACTTCATTCGTTTCTTTGTTTTAGTTTTTTTTTTTTTCCGGTTGGCTTATGTCAACGATTTGTCACTTCCTCGTGGCTTCTCAGCCACGAGTCGTAACAATCCGGCCCAAGTTCGATCCCTGATGGGATCGGAAAACTGAAAAAAAAAAAGAAAACTTTCGACGATTTTATCGATTTAAGCGTGCTATCCTTGCGTAGGGACCAGGCTAATCTGCGCACGACAGATCTCAGTCGCGCGATCTTGATGATCGCGTGGCCGGAATCAGTCGCGCCCAACCGCCTTGGGCTGCTCCAAAAGGAGCTAGCCTAGAGGTGCAGTTCCTCCGATTCGATCCCGATATCTGCTGGGTGACAGTCCTGTACAGTAACCTACTAAGCTAGCTCCTATCATGACAGTGATAGAAGCAACCCTTCCATATTAAGGGTTGCCCAGTTTTTATCCCCCTCTGCACTGGCCTTGCAGGTCCTGCCTGCTTGTGACCCTGCTGCCTTACCAGCTTGAGGCCTTGTTGACCCTGCTTGCCCCATCAAGTTGGCCGCATGTATCAACCGCGGCGGTCTCCAGCTCTTAACAAAGAAGGCCGCTGGCCCTCGCGGGCACCGTCGTGCCTTCAACCCGGAGGTCCCTATTAGCCTCGTAGGCTCTGAATCGTGCGACTGTCCGTATTTTAGATAGAATAGGTATAAAATTATCATATTTTACGACCGTACGTCCGTGCGGCGTTACCAAACATGGGAAAAAACCTGGTCACGCTGCCGGCTCTTACCGTCGATGCCATATGCCGCAACCGTTAGGTCTTAGGTTCAATAAGTTTTAGTCTTTCAGTCATAGGTCAAGTTCGAATAAACTTATGGCAGATAACCCATCTCATCAAGTTATGAAGCCCGAATAACTATTTATTAAGTCGGACATCGTCCGACATTTAAAATATCGGGCAGATACCCTTGTCAGGGTTTCTGCCCCGACAACGCGTTAACGGCCGCGTCGACTTTTTAAAGCTGGAAAAATATCGTCACAAACAGAATTGCCCGGTATATATATATACAGGGTTACCTGACCGAACGTTCGGGGGCCCCCGTGCTGGCCCCGGAACGTTCGGGCGTTCGGGATCCCGTTCGGGGGCCGAACACCTCCAGGTTCGACCCCCGCCATAAAATGTTTCGGGGCCTAAAAATAAGTTTTGTTTTCTTAATGTTTTTTTGTGAGTTCTCGATGATGTAACCTACACGCCTATAGATTTTGAAGCCATTCTGCTAAGCCAAAAAAACATTAAAAATCGTGAAAGATGGGGGTGTCAAAACGTGCTCACCCACTCACTATTTTGTTTTTTTCACTTTTAACTTTTTGTTTTCACTATATTTCGGGGCCTAAAAGGAATTATTATTATTATTATATATTTTTTTAATGAGTTATTGATTATGTAAACTACATATCTGTAAATTTTTAGGGCATTTGTCAATGCCAAAGAATAATTAAAAATTGGCAAAGATGGCGGTGTCGAAAAGGTGTTGGCACAATCACTCATCTTAATTCTTTTTTTATTTTTTCTTATTTTTATCATAGTGTTTATTTTCTGTATTTGATTTTTAATTCAAATTGGTAAAGAATTTGGATGTATTGCCCAGGCAAATGTTGTTTGGTTTATTTTTCTCCATAACATATGTTTTTTTGGGAAGTATTTGAAAACGTTTTTTTTTTTTTTTTTGGTTCGCATTCGGCCCGAACGGCCGAACGCCTTCCGAAGGGGTCCCGTACGTTCGGGCATTCGGGTTCGGGCGTTCGGCCCGTCCCGAACGCCGGTAACCCTGTATATATATATATATTTATTATTTTTTTTTTTAAAAGCTATGTTCTTCTCTCAATTTCACCTCACACTACCTACCTACCACTACTCCTAATTGTAGGCATACGGAAACTCTGTGGCAGCCAAAACCGTGTTCACAAGAGAACATGCGGGGGCTGCTCCCGACCTGCAGGTGGGCGATACCGGCTAGGGGACAGCCGCTAGCATCAGGGACCATGCCAACAGGACCAATCCCTGTGCCTCCCCTCAGGTGCTGGTCCCCTCCCCTTCGAACACCAGCAGACTCTGCTGAATGCCTATCGGGGGATCCAGTGGTCTATCTCTAGGTGGCGGGCGTCAAGTATTTCAAGTGGTGTCCAACGGGGTGCTGCATTTCTTTTTACTGCTTATCAATGGGACGCTGGACCCTGTTTCCAGTGGGTGCTGCTCCCCACCAATAGATTGGAGCATGTGTCGTCAAAAAAGAAAAAGAACAAAAGAAACTTGAGTTTCAAGTGCACACTAAACGAGAAATTGTGATCAATTTACACTTACTCGATTTATGGTTCCATGTACACTCGAGGAAACCCTTGAACAGGCTGCACTTGAAACCGAACTCCACGGCTTGACCTATCCTGGACCAGGATCGCCTGCTGGGAAAATAGAAACACAAAAAAAAAACGCACTTGAGTTTGGAGGGCGGGCACTTGAGATCGGAAAGTAAAAACAACTATCCAGCGGCCTAGCTCAGTTTGTAAGGCACGCAAGTGGCATTCAGGAGGTCTTGGGTTCAATCCCCACTGGCCTCATGTACCTTCCTGGGCAAGCCTGGCGCCCGCCACCTAGAGATATGCCGTTGGTCCCCCCGAGTGGCATTGAGCAGAGACTGCTGATGTTCATAGGGGGAGGGGACCGGAGGGGAGGCACAGTGACTGGCCCATCGAAGAAAAGATGCCCTGATGCTACCGGCTGACCCCTGGCCGGTATCGCCCACCTGCTGTAGCAGGTATCGCACCTGCTGGTGGGTGCAGCTCCCGCATGTTCCCTCGTTGGAGGCTCGAGCACGGATGTGGCTGCTACGGGKTTCCCCGTAATACTATAATGACAATAAAAAAGGCCTGAAAGGCCGTCCTCTCCAGATTTGACAGGTAATTGAATTGGTTGGGCCTTTGTAAAAAAAAAAAAAAAACAAAGTAAAAGCAATTCCGAGGAGACGTTAGGGTGGGTGGGGTCGAACGAGGACACTTAGGTTACGGGAAATTCCTTCAGTTTCTCTTCTGCGTGGTCTCGCCGTCCGGCGGCGTCGGTCATTGCGCGCGACATTCTCGCCTTCCCAGGCTGACTCACCGGCTTCCATAGCTGGGACCTCTTTGCGCGCTGCGCAGTGTAGGAAAATTCAGGCAAAATGGGGCGCATGCACACGAAGGGGAAGGGTATGTCCTCGTCGGCTTTGCCGTACAAGAGGACCCCTCCGAGCTGGCTGAAGATTGCATCTGCTGAGGTCGACGAACACATCTGCAAGCTCGCGAAGAAGGGGCTGACTCCCTCCCAAATTGGCGTCATCCTTCGAGATTCGCACGGTATTGCTCAGGTGAGGAGCGTTACTGGGAGTAAGGTGCTTCGTATCCTGAAGGCTCATGGGCTCGGCCCGGAAATCCCGGAAGATCTTTATCACCTGATCAAGAAGGCTGTAGCGGTCAGGAAGCATTTGGAGAGGAACAGGAAGGACAAGGATTCCAAATTCCGTTTGATTCTTGTTGAGAGCAGAGTTCATCGCCTTGCCCGTTATTACAAG
>BFEA01000086.1:3212317-3222583 GCA_003427395.1 Chara braunii
AGAGAAAGAGAGAGAGAAAAAGAGAGAGAGAGAGAGAGAGAGAGAGAGAGAGAGAGAGAGAGAGAGAGAGAGAGAGAAGAGCAACAAAAGAGCAAAGAATAAAAAAAAACGAACACGAGTATACAAAGAAAAAAAGTTTCATATGAAGATTTTTCGTTCCATTAAAGTATGCAAGTGATCGCAGTATGATCAATGCACAATTATTGCGTAATGGAATCAATATTGACTTAGAAAAGCGGAATAATATTACATCAAAATTATTTAAATCATCTCGCTTTTTTTTTTTTTTTTTTCCCGTCTCTCTCTCTCTCTCTCTTTCTCTCTCTCTCTCTCTCTCTCTCTCTCTCTGTCTGTCTGTCTCTCTCTCTCTCTCGCTATTTATTTGTCTTTCTCTTCCGATATCTCTTGTAGAGGCAATTACGTAACTGAAACCGAAGACGACCATCTAAAAAATTCTCTCTCTCAGCTCTCTGCTTGGACAATCGCTCAATCAACACTTCTCTCTTCTTGAATTACATCATCCACATACCTCTAAGTATTCGTGATTATATTCAATTCCTATGTTTCCAAAATATTTTGAATCTTGTAAGAACTGTCAAGATGAGACATGTGTGAAGGTATTTTTTATGACTAATAAATTCAAGAAAGTCATATATGATAATGTTAAAATCATAAGAACTTGGTTGTCCCAAGGGGTCTGTATGGACATGCACATGGTCTCTTGATGGTGTAAGAGTGGGTACAACACAACTGACAGGAGACAGGGTAGCCAAAGCAGTCGGCAAAGCAGAAACAACAACAGAGGTAGTGACAATCAACGTTGACATATTGGATGGTGGAACAAAATCCTCGAGACATTGAAAATTTGGAGGAGATGCTGTTTAAAGGGGGAGTTTACGGACCGGAGCGGAATGAAGAGCGAAAGAAGCAACCATGGAAGGAATCCTTTTGAGAAGGTTTCTGTATCCTTGCATATCTGTGAAAAGGTTGAGGAATTGTACCTTTTGGTCGGATAATGTAGCAAATGAATTGTCATCCTAGTAATCTCATCATTAGAGAGAGCAACGAACTCGTCGTTGAAAAGCGATTGCAACATGGAAGGAGCCTCCAAATCCGAAACATTCAACGGGTCTCAAGAAAGAGGGGATCGTCCTTCCAACTCCATATCAGTGAGTTTGTTTTTTTCCAGTCGAGAAAGTTTTTCCATATCCGCCAATCTTCTACGACTGTGGAACTTTTGACAAACATTTTAAAAAGCACCTCAATCAAGACATTTTGCATATCAACCCTTTTCGTATCGTCAAACCATCTAGCAAGGTAAGTGCGCGGATTCAAAGTGCGGATTGTGGGTGCATCGTTATTATCGGGCACCACAATAACCCCCGAAGGATTTTGTGGCTGCGATGTGGCGCAAACATCTCTTTCTCGTCCACTGCGTTAAGATTGTGAACACGAATCACGAACACGTGCACGTCCAGCGAGCGCATCCAGCGCTTTCATAATCTGAGTTTCCGTTTCATTAATAATAGGTTGTCGTCTCACCTGATTATTAGCCAAGGTAGGCTTCGACATTTTAGGGGAACCCAAAAGATTAGTTTTCGCACCATAATTTTCTCTTCTTTAATGTAGATTGAACACAGTCTTCTTTCGAATCGCTAGTAACGTTATCATCCTTATCCTCGACAAATGTAAGATATAGTTCTACCCGACAGACCTCTACGTGAACCATCTCCATCAGCACGACAATCTTCACCCCCCTCTCTACATCCATGTTCTTAGCATCAGCAAGGGTAATCCCTTACGAATATCCACATTGAACTTCACAAAAAACAGTATGATTGCCCCGAGCATATTCATTTCCAAGATTCACCGATCTCTCTTCATTTCCAGTTTTCTTCGACCTCTCCGAATGTTCGGCTCCAACTTTTGACGTAACATTCGGATCATATTAAGTGGTATTGTTGGTTCCCATAGCTTTCCTCTTAGCATGAGTGTCGTAGGTATGGCGCATTTGGGAGCCGCGTACGAAGAAAGAATCAAACAAATTAATTGGAATACCAATGATCAATAAAAAAAAAAAAAAAAAAAACTCATCTCAAAAGTTCATGATACACAATATTCTTCGTCAAAAAATTCTTATCAGGGAACGCAACACGGATGTTATTGGGATGACCAACACGCGACAAAGCAACATACAGTTGGTCATGCGCAAAAAAACGGTTTGTGTAGCCAAACCTCCGCACGCGATACGGTTTGTCCTTGCGACTTGTTAATTGTCACAACAAAAGCAAAACGGACTGAAAATTGTCTCCTAAACCATGTGAACCTCGTGGTCTCACTCTCGCTTGTCAGATAAATCTGAGGATCGGTGTCGTCTTACCCGTGCGTATTATTGTCACTTCCAACAAATCATCATTAACGATCTTCTTCAAAATTAATCTTATACCGTTGTAAAGTCATTGCTTCGGTGAAAAATTTCACAAAAGCATCACGGACGCACAAATTTTTAAGTGCAGTTTGTGAGTTGGAAGGCCTGATTTGAGAGAGTTTTCTGAATACCGAGTCTGATATCACCCGAATAAGGATAATCAACGTTGAAAAGCTCACGCACCTCCCTAGGGAAATCACCAAGAACACGATTGTTAACAGAACCTGCATCGTCATTAGTAGGACATAAAATTAATCGAGGCGAGAAAGACTTTGTATCCCCCACGTGGTTGGACACATCCTCAAATGTCCATGGAAATAACTTATCAATCAGTTTATCCGTACAAATATCACGTGGCAGTCTGACTCCAGCAGGTTTATTAGGAACAACACAAGGATGATCACGATTCTTAACACGCATCAAAAAGTGGGCATACATTCGTGTCATTTCATCATCGCCGAAACTTAAAATTCGCATATTTTCGGTCATTTGATGAACGTTAAAATTTTTTTCACAAAGGAAACATTTTCATCGACTCATCAATTTGTTGAGCTCCCGATCCGTATTTCATAACGGGCGAAACCTGTCGAAAATCCTTAGCAAGAAGTATAATGTTTTCACCAAACGGCTGGTCATTCTTACAGAGGTCCCAAAGCGTAATGTCGAAAGCTTTCAAGAGAAACTTGTTACTCATCGCAGCTTCGTCCCGGACAATCAATTCTGCACGGCAGAGAAGCTCCACAATATCACTTTGTTTCGAAATTAAAAAGGAACGAGTGTTATCAGGTTTCAAAGGTGTGCAAAATCGTGAGTGAAATGTCCGACCCCTTGTCAAAAGAGTCGTCGTTATCCCACTGGACGTGACGACTAGTCCAATGGCAGAACGAGGCCTGATGCCCGACAAAATTGTTTCGATGCAAAAAGGTTTTCCTATTCCAGCCGCTGCATAGACAAAAGCACGCAACGATATTTCCTCTTGTACATCCCTAACAATTTTTTCCACCAACACTCGTTGGCGTGGCCGAAGACGTCGAAAATTAGAGTCATATCTGCGTTGCATTTGAATCGGATCATACGACAACTCCTCGTTTAGAATCGACGATACCGTTCTATTCTCTTAATGTCTTGTTAAATTCTTAGCATTGTTTTCCTATCGGGTGTTGGATAAATAAGGCAGAACTTGGGGACGTTTTTTCTAGACTTTTGCAAGATATGGTCAAGATGAAGTAAGACTAACGACTGCAAAATGTTCGGTGAAATAATTTCATTGCCTGGACGATACTGAAAATCGTGACACATCTTATCCCAATGTTGTTATAAGAAACGGACCGGATCGTTCGCAGGATCAAAGGTGAAAACCATAACAAACACTTTACAAATCACTTCAGGCATGTAATGCGCTGCGACTTTGTCTATGCATTGATCATATGCATCGTCGGTTTGCAAAAAAAAACAATCGAAGATACACGGATCGGAAAAACGTGTATTCAACTCCGTCCACTGTACGAATTTCGGCAAAAGAGCGCACCTCAAGAGAATGTTCATGGTTTAGTAACACACGTAGATAGAATCGTTCACCTTCCGTGATCCTCACGTGATGCAATCGAGATATATTTTCGAAGGAACCACCATGAAGATCCCGCTTTCTTCGATTTCACTTCTTGTGTTTGTTGTCCCATACATGAGTATTAACGATCTATGCATACCAACGACGCTCCTCTCTAGGAATATGTTCATTCAAAGAGTTATGTTTCATCCCACTCGTAGTCAACAAACCCTAAAATCTAATGCGAATGATCCACTGAAGCTTGCAAAGAATTTTGCAATTTCTTCGATTTCACTTCTTGTGTTTGTTGTCCCGGACATGAGTATTAACGATCTCTGCATACCGAGGACGCTCCTCTCTAGGAACATGTTCATTCAAAGAGTTATGTTTAATCCCACTCGTTGTCAACAAACCCCAAAATCTTCGGCGAATGATCCACTGAAGCTTGCAAAGAATTTTGCAATTTTTCGTCAAAGAATTGAACTTGTTCCTTGACGGAAATTTTTTTAAGGGTACATCTTCGTCAAAGAAGCATGCTTATTTTTTAGAGGTCGGTTTTGATGGTTGATACATTGGGTGGTAACAAGTAACCCAATATTGTCTCTAAATGATCGCAGAGCTTCAGTTTTGCCGAATAATACGCGAATATTATACCCATTAGTTTTCCTATTCTTCTTTAAATCCTCAACCCTTACCCCATACCTCCCTCATCATCGAGTATCACTGTTGTTAGTCTTCCTTTTTTTCTTTGGGTTCTTTATCCTTACCCCGTCCCTCCTCTTCCGCGAATAATATAGTTATTAGTTTTCCTTTTTTTCTTTAAATTCTCAACCCTCACCCCATCCCCCTTCTTGGGCGAATATCATAATTATTAGTCTTTCTTTTCTTCTTTGGGTTCTTTACCCTTACTTCATCCCCCTCTTTGACAAATATCATAGCTATTAGTTTTCATTTTCTTCTTTGAGTTCTCAACTCTCACCCCGTCCCCCTTCTTCGGCAAATATCATAACTATTAATTTTTCTTTTCTTCTTTGAGTCTTCAACCTTCTACCCGATCCCCCCTCTTTGGCGAATATCACTGCCATTAGTTTTCCTTTCGTTCATTGAGTACTCAATCTTTATCCCATCACCCCTCTTTGAGTTCACAACCCTTACCTCATCCCCCCTCTTCGCTAAATATCATAGGTATTAATTTTCTTTTTCTTCTTTAGGTCCTCAACCCTTACCCCGTCCCTCCTCCCCAGCGAGTATCATAACTATTAATTTTCGTTTTTTTCGTTCATCCTCAACCTGTACCCTATCCCTCCTTTTCAGCCAATATCATAGCGATTAGTCTCATTTTTTTCTTTTAGTCATCAATCCTTAACACATCCCTCTTCTTCGGCAAATATCATATCTATTAGTTTTATCGTTTTTCTTTGAGTCATTAACTCTTACCTCATTTCTCCTCTTCGGCAAATATCATAACTACTGATTTTCATTTTCTTCTTTGATCCTCAACCCGTACCCCATCCCCCCTCTTTGGCGAATATCATAGCTATTAACTTTCGTTTTCTTATTTGATCCTCAACTCATACTCCATCCCTCCTTTTCGGCGAATATTATATGTATTAGTTTTCCTTTTCTTCTTTGAGTCCTCAATATTACTTTTATTTTTCTTCTTTGATTTCAAAACCCTTACCCCATCCCTCCTCTTCGCCGAATATTATAGCTATTAGTTTTTTTTTTTTTTGAGTCTTCAACACTTACCCCATCCCCCCTCTTCGACGAATATCATATTTATTAGGTTTTTTTTCTTCTTTGAGTTGTCAATTTTTACCGCATTCCTCATCTTCGACGAATATCATAACTATTAGTTTTCCTTTTCTTCTTTGAGTACTCAACTCTTACCTCAGTCCTGCTCTTCGGTGAATATCATAACTATTAATTTTTAGTTTCTTCTTTGATCCTTAACCCATACCCTATCCCTCCTCTTCAGCGAATATCATAGATATACATATATTTTTTATTCTTTGAGTCTTCAACCCGTAATTTATCCTTCCTCTTCGGCCAATATCGTTTTCTTTTTTGATGTTTTTTTTTTTTTTTTTTTTCCCAGCAGTACTTTACCCCTCCTCTTCGCTGAATATCACAGTTATTTGTATTTCTTTTTTATTTGGTTAGTTTTTTTTTCCCGTTCATTCATGTTACCTTATCCGACATTTTCATCGAACATCAAAGCTACCATTTCAAAAAAAATGTTGTGTACTATTGAGATGACGAAGTGAAAGTTTTTTCTTGCAGCTACGTGGCAATCCCGTTCCCAACTTATCCTCTTCCCCATCAACATTTGATCAAGTCCGGGAGTTATCATCATCCAATAGAATTTCTTCTGCTACTGGGGTGATTAAGTAAGTAATTATTCTTTAGATTAATTGACCTCAACTCGAGCACATTTGGGTATACCCTAAAGTTTGATGCTGGTGCTACTGGGAGGACTGATAGGTTTTTCCTACTTTTTTTAAAAAGGAAAGAGAAGGTATCCTTTATTCTGTTGCAGATGCTACTGCAAGGAATCATCACCGCCAAAGTTTGATGAAGAGGGCAATAGAGGTTTTTATGGATATCAGGGCGTAAGTTGTAGAAAGACGTTTTCGACCCTTCTTGGAGTAGGGATAACTTATGAGATGGAAAAGTGCTCTTTGGGCACTTCGGCAACTCCGTATCCACCCCCTCTATCCTCCTTCACCCTGTCTCTTATACACATCTAGATGTGTATAAGAGACAGGGTAAATACTGCTTCCTCATGCACTCCCCCGCCTCCCACCGACCAACTCATAGGGTATGTGCGATGACCCGACTTCCCAGACACTGAAAAGGGACCTACCATGGCGCCACCTACAGTCTCTGCCTATTTTTATTTATTATTAGGGAACAACAAAAACTAGAAAAAATAATGTTTTACATATTGAGCGTAGTGGGTTAGATTAAAAAAAAAAAAAAAAAAAAAAAAAAAGCTTCACATTCGGCAAAGAGGGGGGGATGGAATAAGAGTGAAAAAGTATAAACAAAACTAACCACAAAAAAAAAGGAAAATAAATAGCTTAATATTCGACGAAGAGGGGGGATGGGATGAGGGTGGAGAAAAAAAAAAAAACAAGTAACTATAGAAGAAAAAGAAAATAAATAGCATGATATTCGGCAAAAAGCGGGGATGGGGTAAAGGTAGAGAAGGCAAAGAAGAAAAATAAAATAAATAGTTTGATATTCGGCGAAGAGGCGGGATGGGGTACGGGTGAAAAAGACAAAAAACAAATTATCCAAAGAAGAAAAATAAAATAAATAGCTTGACATTCGCCGAAGAGGGGAGATGGGGTAAGGGTGAAGTAACGACAGGAAAAAAAAAAAAAAAAAAAGCTTAGCAAAGAGGGTGAATGGGGTAAGGATGGGGGAGTAAAAAAAAAAAACTAAGCGACAACAAAGAAAAGAAAGATAAATAGGATGATATTCGGCGATGAGGGGGATTGGGGTAAGGGTGGAGGAGAAAAAAAAACTTACCACATAAAAAATCAAAATAACATTATATTCGGTGAAGAGGGGGATTGGGGTAAGAGTGAAGTAACCACAGAAAAAAAAAAAAAAAAAAAGCATAATATTAGACGAAGAGGGGGGATGGGGTAAGAGTGAAGTAACCATAGAAAAAAGAAAATATATAGCTTTATATTATGCGAAGAGGAGGGATGAGGTAAGGGTGGAAAAAACAAAAAAATGACCAAGTATCGAAAGAAGAAAAGAAAACAAATAGTTTGACATTCGACGAAGAGGGGATTAGGATAAGGGTTGAGGATGTGGAAAAAAAAACTAAGTATTCAAAGAATAAAAAAAAAAAAAATAGCTTGACATTCGATGAAGAGGAAAGATAGGGTAAAGGTGAAGTAACGACAGAAGAAAAGAAACAATAACAGATTAATATTTAGCGAAGAGAAGGGATGGGGTAAGGGTTGAGGATGCGAAAAAAAAAAAAACTAAGTATCCCCAAAATAAAAAGAAAATAAACAGCTTGACATTCGACGAAGACGGCGGATGCGGTAAGGATGAAATAACCATAGAAAAGAAAAAAATAGATAGCTTAATATTCGGCGAAGAGGGGTAATGAGGTAAGGGTGAAGTACCCACAAAAGAAAAGAAAAAAGAATAACTTAATATTCGGCAAAGAGGGGGGATGGGGTAAGAGTTGAGGATGATGAAAAAAAAACTAAGTACCCAAATAATAATAAAAAAAGAAAATAACTTCACATTCGGCAAAAATGGGGTATGGGGTAAGGGTGAAATAACAAGAGAAAAAAAAAGAAAATAAATAGCTTAATATTCGGTGAAGAGGGGAGACGGGGCAAGGGTGGAAAAAAAAAAAAAAATAATTAAGTATCCGAAGAATAAAAAAGGAAAATAGTTTGATATTCGTCGAAGATGGGGGATGAGGTAAGGGTGAAGTAACCACAGAAAAAAAAGAAACAAAATAGTTTAATATTCGACGAAAAGGGGAGACAGGGCAAGGGTGGACAAAAAAAAAACAAAACTAAGTATCCAAAGAATAAAAAGAAAAAAATAGGGCAAGGGTGGAAAACAAAAACAAAAAACACTAAGTATCCAAATAATAAAAAGAAAAAAACAGGGCAAAGGTGGAGAAAAAAACAAACATACTAAGTATCCAAGGAATAAAAAATAAATGAATAGCTTGAAATTCGGCGAAGAGAGGAGATAGGTTAAGGGTGAAGTAACGACAGAAAAAAAAGAACATAAATAACTTAATATTCAACGAAGAGGGAGGATATGGCAAGGGTGGAAAAAACAAAAAAATAACTAAGTATCCAAATAATAAAAAGAAAATAAATAGCTTGGCATTCGGCGAAGATGGCGGATGCGGTAAGGGTGAAATAACCAGATAAAAAAAAAGCTTAATTCTCGGCGAAGAGGGGTAATGAGGTAAGGGTGAAACACCCCCCAAAAAAAGGGAAAGGAATATCTTAATATTCGGCGAAGAGGGGAGGGGTAAGAGTTGAGGATGGGGAAAAAATAAAATAAAGAGCTTGACATTCGACGAAGATGGGGGATGGGGTAAGGGTGAAGTAACCATAGAAAAAATGACAATAAATAACTTAATATTCAGCGAAGAGAGATCGGCCGAGCGAAAATAAAATAAAAAATATAAAAATTATAAAAATTATTTTTTAATTAAAAATTTTAATGTAAATTTGGTAAAAACTTTCGATGTGACCCTGATGCAAAAGTTGTTCAGTTTATTTTTTTTTTGCTGGGACCTTCCCTGGTCCTTGCGTGGCCGGGTTGCACGGGAAAATGGGGTGACCCGGGTGGCCCGACTGGTAGCCTAGGTATCCGAAAAAAATAAATAAATTGTTTGATAATCGACGAAGATGAGGGATGAGGTAAGGGTGAAGTAACCACACAAAAAAGGAAAATAAATAGCTTAATACTCGACGAAGAGAAGAGACAGGGCAAGGGTGGAAAACATAAAAAAATAACTACGTATCCAAAGAAGAAGAAAAAAAAAAATAGCTTGACATTCTGTGAAGAAGGGGGATGGGGTAAGAGTGAAGTACCCACAGAAAGAAACGAAAATAAATGGCTTAATATTCGGCGAAGACAGGGGATGAGGCAAGGGTCAAGGAAATAGAAAAATAACTAAGTATCCAAATAATAAAAAGAAAATAAATAGTTTGACATTCGGCGAAGAGGGGAGATAGGGTAAGGGTAAAGTTACCACAGAAGAAAAGGGAAAAAAATAGTTTAATATTCGACGGAGAGGGGGGATGGGGCAATGGTGAAGTAACCACACAAAAAAAAAGAAAATAAATAGCTTAATATTCGACGAAGAGGGGGGATGGGGTAAGGGTGAAGTAATCACAGAAGAAAAAAGAAATAAATAGCTTAATATTTGACAAAGAGGGGGGATGGGATAAAGGTGGGGGGATAGGATAAAGGTTGAGGGTGGAAAAAAAAAAACTAAGTATCAGAAAAAAAAAAAAAAAAAAAAAGACAAAAAGCTTGACGTTCGACGAAGAGGGGGGATAAGGTAAAGGTGAAGTAATGACAGAAAAGAAAGAAAAAAAATAGCTTAATATTCGGCGAATAGGGAGGATGGGACAAAGGTGGAGAAAACAAAAAAATAATTAAGTATCCAAGGAATTAAAAAAAAAAAAAGCTGGAAATTCGACAAAGAGGGGGAATAGGGTAAGGGTGAAATAACAACGTAAAAAAAAAAAAAAAAAAAAAAGCTTAACAGTCACCTTGGTTC
>BFEA01000086.1:3222829-3262500 GCA_003427395.1 Chara braunii
GGATAAAGGTTGAGGATGGGGGAAAAAAAACTAAGTATCCAAAGAAGAAAAAAAAAAAACAATAGTTTGACATTCAGCGAAGAGGGGGGATGGGGTAAGAGTAAAGTTACCATAGAAGAAAAGGAAAAGAAATAGCTAAATATTCAGTGAAAAGGGGGGATGGGGTAAGGGTGAAGTAACCATAGAAAAAAAAAAAGGGTAAAGTTACCACAGAAAAAAAAAAAGAAATAACTTAATATTCTGCGAAGAGGGGGGATGGGATAAGGGTGAAGTAAGCACATAAAAAAAAGAAAATAAATAACTTAATATTCGGTGAAGAGGGGAGATTGGGGAAAGGGTGAAGAAGACAAAAAAAAACCTAAGTATCGAAAAAAAAAAAAAAAAAAAAAAAAAAGTTGGACATTGGGGGAAGAGGCAGGATAAGGGTGAAGTAAGCACAAAAAAAAAGAAAAATAAATAGCTTAATATTCGGTGAAGAGGAAAGATTGGGAAAGAGTGAAGAAGACAAAAAAAAAACTAAGTATCGAAGGAAAAAAAATAATAAAAATAGTTGGACATTCGGCGAAGAGGCGGATAGGGTAAGGGTTGAGGATGAGAAAAAAAAACAAACTAAGTTGGTAGACACGTAAGGAAGTGCCTCAGGGTGTAGGTGTATACCTACACGTCTTTATAATTCACCGAATATTATAACGACGGTTAACCATATCTTTGTAAGTGGAAGAAAGATAAATCCCCTGGAGGCGGGGACTACGTGCAGGAGTTACTAGGGAGATAACACTCCTCCATTGTAAACCCTAACTCTCCTCAGTTATTTTACGAGTGTCTGGATGGGAAACACAATGGTTTAGTCCAGTTGTCGAAGCCTCTAACTAACACTACAAACACCCACGAACTCTAGAGATTTATTTATTTTTTAGCAAATTGTGCCAAAACATTAAGGGTCCAGTGTCTGAGGCAAAAATACAGAGTAACTTATAGTTTACAGATTCAGAGGCTACGAGGTCTCATGATGCACCCAACTACCTTATTTCCCTGAATATAAGACATATACGTTATATTCGAGTTTTTTCCAAAAAACGTTTTTTTGAAAGTTAGTACTTTGTTCTCAAATAAAAAGGCACTTCGAATACAACACATATGAAGTGTATTTGAATAAAAAGCATATGCGTCTAATCGGATTTTGAAAATAGGAATTGTTTTACTCAAATATAACTTTTTTTTTTTTTTTTTTTCCCCCTCAAGGTTAGCGTATTCCAGGTATGTGTTTTGCTTCTTCTCTTCGTCGTCGTCGAAGGATACAACTATCTGTGGTCGGCGGATCTTCATCCCGCCACTCCGTGATATCGACTTCAGTTTCTACAACTCAAATGTCGGGGAGTTGGCATTAGTAATGTGTTTCATTTTTCCATTGCTGTCCACTTTCGAAGGTCTGCTTCCTCTCTATACAACTGCGTCGGGGATGCACTGTGACCCACTCTCTCCAGGCTTGAAACACTTGTGAACCATCCTCGTTGGGTGACACAAGTTTCCAAAAACATGTGGGCGGATCGGATGCTGCATCATCGGTAAACTAGCTCCCTGGTGGGTCCACCCCCATTGGACCGATCGAGTGTTGTCATTCAAGAGGGATAACTTTAATCAATTGTCCCAACCTTTGTTCCACTTAGCCCAACCATCCCTATTTGACTCTGAGCTTCTGTGTTGAATACCATTTCCCTATAATTTTCATCCCAGAGATCTGCTGTTTTTAAAATACCTCTTTCCGCTCATCGATGACCAAAGGACTCGGGGGAGCATCCAACTGAGAACATTTTTTTCATATGAGGAGCAGATTGCTGGGTTCTCGAAGAGGGGCAGGACCAGCATGTGACGCTCAACCTCACGCCTTGTGCTGTCTTCTGTTCAGAGTGTTTGAAATTGCGGAAGGGGCCCCAGAAAGACAGCAAGATGGGGTGTGCCAATGATTTTGGGAAAATTGAGTGCGGGGACACAGACAGAACTCGACAGAAAAATTCCCATGAGAAATGAAAGTTGAAAAATCATTCCATAAAAAAAAAATCCTTCATATTTATAAATTATCATTCCAATGTTCGTCCAATTCTCAAATTTCCAATTTAATTTGATAAGTTCCCATCTAAATATGAGTTTTCCCTTCCAACTACATTTATTTGTTCAAAATGGAATGAAAGTCTGGACGAGTTAATGAAATATTTTAATTAGACTTTCATTCTACTACAACAAATATCATCTAATTTAGATTGGATTAATATATTTATGACTGGAAATCCATCTACTTTCAACTACTTAGAATGACAGTCCAATTAAAATATTTCATGAACTACTTAGAAGGAAAGTTTACCCTTCCAACTACTTAGAATGGCAGTCCAATTAAAATATTTCATGAACTCATCCAGACTTTCATTCCATCTCTAGCATGCAATTTAAATTAGAAGGGATACCCCATTCTTGGAAGGAAAGTTTTCAAGTAAGACGAAAATTTTAAAATTGGAATGACATTTTTTAAGATGGAATGAAAATTTAGAATGTAATTTTACTCTATAATGATTATTTAATTCTGGGAATTTTTTCTGTTGCTGAAATTCCCTGTGCCAGTCCGACTTAGTAAGAAGGGGGAGGGTCCGTCACTGCGCGGGTTTTGAGGGAGGAGAAGGCGCGCACGGGACGCACGACGCGGGGAAATTCAATCCAAAAAGTATCGCTGAACTTCCCATCGAGCCGTCGCTTTTCGTTTCGCGTGGAAGGGGGCGGGCACATACTTGGTATCTCGTTTTCGGGTCAAGTCCCGACGCCGCTCATTACACAACTCTGAATCTGACGTGGAAGGCCTTAACTGAGTGGATCTTTCCTTATGCTCATCCTCCTCTCGTACTAGGTAGTGAAAGCCCTTCGATTGGTAACGCTCGAAGCGGCGTCAGTCGCTGAACAGAGTGTTAGGCCAATGGGGCGCTACTGCTGACCACGGGATGACGATTAGCTCATTAAACGACAATAGCAACGAATAAGGCGGAAAGTGTGTTCCACAATAATAAAACCAACACCGATAAATTCAAAGCATCGAGTTTCAGGAGGGAAGTACTATCTTCCGCCGATCTTGGCGACGGCTTCTCGTACGCCACACTCACATACACGTGTCCTCTTCTCGTTATACGGGAAGGGGCGTGGCGGGGATGCGGGAGGCCGGCGCCCAGTTGGCTTGGGACAATCGGTCTACATGGCAATAGTGAAATCCTATCTAGCATGCATTCCACGTGTCAATCACAACGATCCTATGATCTAGTTGGAGACAAGTTCACCAGGCAATCGTCTCATTACAACATCATCCAGGCATTCTCATTCATCAAGGGAAGGTGCGAAAATGACAACCACACACCACTTAGTTCTCCACCCTTGCCCGGTCATCCCCGTGACTTAATTAAGCATCAACCAAAAAAAACATCTCATCCCTCGTGTGCAATAGATCGACAAGCATCCATAACCGTTCATGTCATGTAGGGAGAGAGAGAAGGCAGGGAGGAAAAGACGCGGAGCAGACAATATAGATGAAAATTACACCAAGATCTGAGGAAAAAAAACAGTTTCCGGCCCAACTGTCATCGAACTGAACTCACTCCAAGGAATAGATTCGAGACAAGGAGGCGCACCCGCCGTGAAGTTCAACTATGGCCCTGGACCATTCATCCATTCAACTCAAATTACTATCCCCGTGCATGCACTGACGATCCCGACCGTCAAGTGCCAATTTCCATTACTGCGATCATCACCCCGTCGACTTAGTCTCTGTATGGCTTGCCCGGATCCCACTGTCCGTCGTGGCGATCAGGCGCACCGCCGGCCAGACTACAGTCGATCCGTCGGGACTTTTCGACACGCACCCCACACACACCATCTAACCACTGCTTCCCGGAAGCTGACAGGCGAGTTGAGAGAGAGTTTTGCGGGCGCGCTTGCAGAATTTATAGTTGTGGGAAGGGAGGTAGATACGAGGGAGGATGAAGATCGAGTCCGAGAAGGGTGAGAGAGGACTTGGGGATAATCGCCCGACGAAAGCCATGTTGATCCTTCTGAGTCTGATCGTAGCCAATTAGAGTCGTCACGTAATAGGAGTTTCCTCTTACACAGCGCTTCTCCTTGGCTAGACGGATCGACCGGGTTCCTCCACGTAGGACTCAAAGTGGGAGGAAGAAGGGTGTGCAGGATAGCGCGAAACGGAGCCAAGATTCAGATGATCAAGAAGGAGAAAAGACGTGCGGGGAGGGAGAGAGAGAGAGGGAAAAACGGTTACAGAGAGAGAGTGAGCGCGGGCGCGGAGGGAGCGTCGAGGATGGCGAGAGGAGAAACGGGGAAACTCGCTTGCATGGCGCCGATCACAAATGCAAAAAGAGGCACCAAAACAGTTACAGATTCCTAAGTCCTACACTAATTTAAAAATTGAAATCACCATATCCGCGCGCAAAGTAGGCGCGGGAAAAGACAGTCCTATATCCGTTCGTAGTCCCACCAATTTCCCAGAGTTTTCCACGACGTAGTCGAAAACATTCATGCACAAAAAAGACACGTCAGGTTCCGTTCATTTCGGAATTTCTAACTATCGGGCCAAATTCCTATCGTGCTTGCTAAAGCGCGCGCAATTCTCATGCATTTCCCAAATTATAAAAACGAAATTTCAAGAACCAATGAGACTGAAAGCACGGGCCTCAGCAAGGCATCTTAAAAAAAAGAAAAGAAAAACAGAGAGGGGCCTGGTTGTCCCGAGCAAAATTCGAAAACAAAAAAAGAAAAAGAGAGAGAGAAGGGGTCCGGAAGATGGCGCAGGCTCAGAAGCTGGTACGTCACATATGTGACGCTCAGGGGGTTCCAAAATTATACGATCTTCTGATTGCATGCAGAAAAGCTAGTTTACATGGCGGAGGAGGAAGAAGGGGGCACGAGGATGAATGAGGAACCCAGTGTATCAAGAGAGAGACCGTCCACATCAGCAGAGATGATTCAGCCAGAGTTCATGTTGACACCAACGTCAATTGCAATATCTTCGCGAGTCTGCTGGCTCGTGCTGCTAGAACCCCACATATCCAGCCTTATTATGAGCAACTCCCTGCTTCTTGAGGGGCGGAGGTCGTTCAGGTGACGCCATCAAGGTCCGCCGTATCTTCGCAAGGGGGGGGGGGGGGGGGGGGCTGCATCACTGGAAATCCGCCCTGCGATAGTCCACAAGGAGAGGGTGGTGGAGGGGTCGTGGCCATTCGGGTGGGAGTGGAGGGAAGTAATCCGCAGCTTCATCCTCGAGATCAATGAAATGGACGATCCGGTGTGCGCGAGGGAATCAATGATTGGGTCGGGACAGGGATAGAAGATAGTCAGGGTACAAAGAGGGGATGGTACGGAGGACATTGTCCCGCAGGGACTCATAATCTTCCAGAGCGGGAAAGGTCCCGAAGACAATACAATACAACTCCATATGGTTGTATTGTCTCCAAGCGACACTGAAAAGGAGGATGTTGAGACGGAAGGAGAGAGAGCGATAGGGAACGACTGTACACAAAAGTCGCGCGGCGAAATGATGACAAAACAGTTGATTAGCGAAGATACGGTAATTCAAAGGGAATTCAATGTGGGGGAGAGGGGAGAAAGAAAGGTAATCAAGAGGGCGGCGGAAGACGGGACGAGGACGGAACGTCTGGGCAGGGAGGAGGACGGAAACGAAGCGTGGAGGGGGCAGACGAGGGAGATGATGAGCGGGAACGGCGGCGCCGACGGGAGGTTGTTGCGCCATCGTGTCAACTAGCGGCATCCGAGGGAACTTCGGGATTCAAAGCAGATCCTCCCCGAATGGCAGGTGGCGCTCGAGCTGGAGGAGCCTCCCATGGCTCAGGTGCGGACGCCCCTTTTTCTTTCTTCGACGTGGACCGAGCTTCCGACTCTTCTTCCTCTGACAGCCCCACGATGGCTATGCGACCTGGGTCATCGTCCGACGGTACTTCTCCGTTCTCCTGATGGGCCTTCCAGCAACCAGTGGCATTTCACCGTAAGCATACACACGCTGACCGTCGCGAATTCAGTCCACTTACGGATGTAGGCTGGACTGAAAGGAGGGATCGAAGCGGGACGAATTTCCAAAGTGAGGAGGGGATCGGCCCAAGATGGCCAGATGGTTGGAAGATCGGAGGGAAGAGAGAAGGTAGAGAAGCGATTCATCGGCGTTCGGGATAGGGCTGAAGATGGGGAAACGGGCGAGCGGGACGATCAGTGGCGCTAGTCCGAAGAGAGAACGTGTCGATACACTCGGTCCCCACCACTTGTCGCTCTCGTCGGGCCAGCCGCTGCCGCCAATCAGCCACTAACGCCTGCCCCCACTCGTAAAGGCTAGTCACCACAGCGTCGCGCCCCTGCATGCCAATGGTACATAGATCGCCGCTGAAGGCCACGATCACCGTCACATCGCTCTGAGTAGGTTTTGACAAGTGCTCAAACCCCGACGCTTCTGCCAAGATGACTGTCGAACCTCGATCGGTTGATATCGTTACTTCTACGACGGCGCACCAGGCCCGATGACTGAAGAGTTGTGTAAATCGGAGAAGATCAGAAATGAGACGAGGATGCGCAACTTGGCAAAACTGCAATGAGGCCTGAGGTTGAAGAAGCACGGGAGGAAGAACCGACTTAATGACAAAACTCATGGCGAAGGCAAAGGGAAGGTAGAGTAAGACGAAAGAAGGGAAGCAAGGTCTTCGTCTGCACTGAGGGAAGAAGAAGAAGGTGGATTAGGGTTCTCAGAAGGAGGGAAGGGACGAAGGTAGGAGGTATGGCGGACAATGGGAAGAGAGCTATGGTTGGCGCTAGCTTCAGGCGCGATGCGCACCGTGTTGGCTCCATTAGGACCGAGTTCCACTACGAGAAAACAGCCAGAGAACTTGGGATCGAGTTTCTGGTCTCGTGCACATTTACGTACTTGCATCAGGTCCCCTAGTTTATATTGGTGTTGCGGGTCTGCATTCCCGTTCTGGGCCTGGTAGCCACGAACCTGTCTACTGTGGGCCAGTTCGGTCATTTTGTGTCTTTTTCGGGCTAGCTTAGGGATAGTCCTTTCCATTAAATCCGCATACCGCTTAGCCTTGGCTTTAAGGTCCGCACACGTGTCCCTGCCCCCTTTTTCGGCAATTTCCGAGATACCCCGATTATCGGCACATGGAATGCTATTGGTCCGAAGCTGAAAGGGGGTGAATCCTGTGGACTCATGAGGGGTCGTTCGATGGATCCAAATGATTTGGTAGACAATCTCGGGCCAAGGACGAGTGTCATTAACCGCTAAATTCTTTCGGAGAGCAGTCTTAATCATGCGGTTCACATTTTCGGCCAACCCGTTCGACTGGGAAACATGGGGAGCGGTGTGTCGGAGAGTAACGCCACGACGCATCAGTAATTCCTCTACCTCAGCTTTGAATTCAGACCCATTATCGGTTAGAATTTCTTCGGTATCTAGATGGGTATTGAGGAATTGGTCAATGTACGTAGCTATCTCTGAGGGCTTACGGGTCTTACAGGGGTAGACTTTGATATATTTCGAGAAGTGGTCGATCAAATACCACAAGAATGGAATATTCACAATGGTTGGGGTTAGGTGGCACGTCAATATCTCTCGTGTCCATACTGACTCGCTGGAAAGTACATTCTACCTCCGTCGGCAATATCGTATTCGGCCCACGAATGGGTGCACGGTCGGCCACACAGACTAAACAGTTAGCAACCACGTGCTTTACATCATCCCGTATATTAGACCAGAACCATCGATTTTGATCGATAGTCACTTCAGTGACATGTATTGCGAAATGAGCGGCTTGTTCCTCATGCGCCGATCTAGTCTAGTCATATCTCTGGAATGGGTTGGGAACCGTAAACCACAATCTCGATCTGTTTGTTTTACGTTTTTCCAAATGTCTGTTGATCCATCGGTAATCTCGGGACCTCTCGATGGCTCGACGCCTGTCGTGCTTAGTGAGATGGTCCAATGGCTGGCCATCTAATTTAGCTAATAATATTTTTTCCGTCCATACTTCCGCCCGTAGGTATTTTTCGTCGTATTCAGGGTCGTCCGTTCGGGCGGCCTCGAATCGAACCTACGTAGGGAGTTTGTCTGTTCTACACAGGGGGCATCTTCATTCCTTATTGCTCGTTCTATATTGAACGCACACGTGGCACATTCTACCCAGTCAATGAACCTAGCCTCAAAGGGATAGCAGTCTACCCCATAAACCCGAGCAATACACGTGCAAAAATAGCAGAATTTGTCAGGGAGATTGGCGAGAAAGTATGAATGAGCAAGGGGAGTGGAATCGGTGGGAGAGGCAGAAGAAGATGGGGTTGCCATTGTTCCGAGAGAGAAAAAAAAAGAAGGGGAGAGAGAGGGACGGGATCGGATGCACGTGTCCACTTAGCCCTTCGACAGGATCTCCACTTGTCCGTACTGAGGCTCGTTCTTTGGCTCCGGGTCGTGCCACGGGATCACCTCCTCACTCCTGGGTATCTTGTCGGGGCGATGCAGTCGTGTCAGCCCATCCGCATTGTCGTGTCTCTCGTGCTTTCGATGACGAATATCAAAGTCCATACTCTGTAACGCTCGATTATACCCGAGTAATCCTTCGACTTCTTCAATGCCAACAACGGTTCGTGATCGGTCACCAACGTGAACTTCCAGCCATATAAAGTACGCTCGGAAGTGACCGATCCCCCACAAGGTCGCATAGCTTTCCCCCGTGGGGGCAAAGTAGTTGCGCTTACAGGCAGGTATCGATTTGGACGCGTATTCAACCACGTGTTCGAGGCCGTCAGGTCCCACCTGGGCCAGGATCGCTGAGATTGCCTCGGGCTGCCAATCGGTGATGAGGACAAAGGGTTTTTCCGGGTCCGGTCTTATAAGGAACGGAGCCGAAATCAAGGCTACCTTGAGTTGTCGGAAAGCCCGATCGCACTGCAGGGTCCAGATCAACGATTGATTTTTTTTCAACAAGTTCGTGAGTGGTCCCGCGATCGCCGCGAACCCCTTGATAAACCTTCGGTAGTACGATGCCAATCCCAAAAAAGCGCGTAGCTGTGTCATAGACGTCGGTACTGGCGCATCTTTCACGACTGCTACCTTCTGAGGCTCCAGCCGCAACCCTTGGTCCGTAACCACATGGCCGAGGAAGGAGATCTCGGTGAGAAAAAACTGACACTTTTCAACAACCACCTTGAATCCAGCGTCCTTTAGTGCATGCAAGGTCCACTCGATGTGTTGTACGTGCCCTTCGTAGGAACTCGAATACACAAGGATATCATTCATATAGACAATCACACAATAATTGATTATGCTCTGCACCAGCCGCGTTTTTCGCACAAAGTTATGGAAAGCCATGTTCATTGCGCGTTGAAACGTGGCTGGGGCATTGCAAATCCCCGTCAGGCATCGAATCCATTGCCAAGTCCCTTCAAAAAAAATAAAAGTCGTTTTCGGGCGATCCTCTTTTCGAACAAGAAGGTGGTGGAATCCATGACGAACATAAAACTTTATGAAAAATCGAGCACTACCAATAACATCCAGCAACTCATGGATCCGGAAAAGATACACATCCTTAATCGTGACGTCATTCAACTTTCGGTAATCGATGCATATGCGAATTCCTCCCGCCTTTTTTGGCACAATCACCACTGGAAAGTTGAAACGACCATGGTCCGATGGCGGGTTCGATCCATCCATTAGCTTCAAACTCTTTTATCCTCTGGAATGCGGTCGATCTTTGGACCGGCGAATACCGATAGGGAGTGCAGCTAATCGGTGGATGATCCCCCGTAAAGATCACATACTCAATCATGTTAGACAATCCAATATCATTATCATGCACACTCAACACCTTTTGATACCCATGCAAAACATCAATCAAGGATTTTCGGATCTCTCGGGGGATATGACTAGGTATTGTGATCACAGGGCGATCAAAGATGTCAAGTGGCATATCAATCCAATCCGTCCTCCGAGATCGTCTGTCGTCCATGCTGGAGAACATGAAGCTACTGGTTCGGACCGAGAAGACGGTGACAATCATTTGTGACTCAACAGAACTAATCATCTTGGTTTCCTTAATTTTGACATCGGTTTCAGAGTCAGTGGTGCTTCCTCCTACTTTCAAGCCTGTTAATTCAGCCATTTCTTGAATAAGATCCGGAACAACATCTATCGGGGCTTCAACTTCTTGCTTAATTAGGGCGATTATAGCACCTTGCGTGAGCAACGATCTGGATGGAGAGACGAAAAGATCCAGGTACTTATTCATCTGCTGATATCTAACCCGGAGTGAAAGCGCGCCCTCGTACAAGGTGCGAGGGGGTTCCAAGAAACCAGCCACATATGAAATCTGCAAGATTGGTTCCCCTAGAAATGTTGTGGCGGGAATCCGCGTTTCTGTTGATGCGGGAGGAGGTGTCGATAGAGCATGGGTATGTTCGCCGTTTGTCGAGCTCAGATCAAATGTTCGGGTGGTTGCTGGGATCATTCGAAATTTCTCTTTCGTTTCGTAACCGAACATTTCAACTAATTGTTCACATTCTTTTTCGCTAGGCATATAGTTTATCTCTTCCTCATAATCGCATTCGTCGTACTCGCCATCACTAGCAAGGTGTTGTTCCTCGTCATTGTCTGGGGGAGAATCTTCCGGGCTCGAGACCTGGACCATTCCTATCCGGACAATACTGGGATTCTTTCTCGGCGATCGAGTAGAAACTCGTAACGAAAGCGTTTGAGGCTTTCCTCCCGTGTGAGTGAGGACAAGCTGTTTGGAGTCGAAGTGTATTCACACACCTACAGCCATCGCCCAAGGCAATCCCAACAGTGCCGAGTAAGAGTGCACATCGATGACTAGCTCGTTAACCAGAACATGCACTTGACCCACCTTGACAACTACATTCTCAATGATCCTTACTATGTTCATGGCTTCTTCACCGACCGAGACGTAGTTGTCTTTCCCAGGTAGCGGAAGGATCGAGTTTAGTCGGCCCGTTTTTCTGACTGTGTCTAGGGATATGGCTACGACCAATGATCCGGCATCAATAAGAGCATTGAATGGTTTACCCCAGACTTCGCAATCACACTCGACACTTTTCCATAGAACCGGTCGAACACGCACAAAGTGATTTTTTTCCTCGTAAGAGATGGCAGTGATGCGCGCCGTTTCATGTGCGTCAGGTTCGGTCGCAGGGGGAGAGGTCGCCTCAGCCTCGTCATCTTTCTTCTTTTTTAGCATACGCTGAACACGCTGATACATGAAGCATTTTTGATTCTTCTGACATTGCTGCAGAAGTTTATCATTTGCTGCCTCTGATATGGTTAGCAAGTGTCCTACTGGGACAAGAACTCGGATATCCAACTGCTTGAGTGTCTGTAGGACATCGATTTCTCTCGTTCGGAACTGTGGTCCGGCTTCAGATCCTCGCTCGACCCACTCGAGCTCATCTTTGCTAGGTTGGATTGCTCCGATCAGTTCTGCCAAATGAAGATACTCTGCCGGATCAACGACATCGGCTGCTTCGGAGGAGGATCCCGAAGTGGACACGATGGGGTTGGTTGAAGACGGCTGTTCGGTAGAGAAGGAGGAGGCTTCTCTATCATTTGTTGCTTCTAATAATGCGGCCACCCGACTTTGATTCAAGGCCACATGCGCGGCTGCTGGCGGAGGTTGATTACACTTTGGCTGAGGGCATTCACGTGCAAAGTGTCCAGGTTGTTTACAGTTGTAACATTCAATCCTCCCTACTGGATTGACCGCATGAGGGGGGGCAGGTCCAGATACAGGAGGAGCGCTCAACAGAGGGTATGAAGCAGAATCAGGGCGGGAAGGATTAGAATTAGCTTTTATTAGCTTCGTCATGATCTGTTCCAACCGATCCATCTGAGAAGCCTGCATCTGAATCAAATTATTCATCCATTCAGACTGTTTAGCCGTAGCGGTATGAATCATCTAGGCCAGATGCATATTAGTAATAGGCACTGATGCAGCATCCCGGGGTATTACGGTATCCATGGGTGCCATCTTGGGAGAAAGAGGAGGTTTCGAGGGAGGCAGGGGATGATAGGGAGAAAGATCCGGGGCGGGTCCGTCCTGATAGTCGTGATCAGGGCGAGGGTAAAATCGTCCCACTGCTCTTAGCCACGAACTACGCAACATCTTCGCTGACTTCGTTTAACCTCTCTAGGAACGCCCTCTTGAACGTGTCCCAATCTACCCATCTATGCATTCTAAACCAATCATGAGCGGTGTTTCGTAGTAGCAGGGTAATGACGCGAGGAAGATCCTCGACACCATATCCCCTTAGCTTGCACGGCTTCGAGCCATGCCTCGGGATGAGTGTAGTTGGGATAGAACGGGAAGGTAGCAGGGATGCTTACCATCACCCGGGGAGATGCTCCATTAGCATCGACCATGGGCATTTCTGGTCGAGTTTCAGTTAACCTTTGTCGAGTGACAGAAGGGCTAAGACGGTTAAATCGTTTAATTGATCTTCCTCTCACTAGCTTGTCTTACTATCGTCAGAACCGACATGTGTCGTCTCCGATACCAACCTCATGCCCTGTGCTGTCTTCTGTTCGGAGTGTTTGAAATTGCCGAAGAGGCCCCAGAAAAGCAGTAAGATGGGGTGTGCCAAAAATTTTTGGAAAATTGAGTGCAGGGACACGGACAGAACCGAAATCCCCTGTGCCGGTCCGACTAAGTAAGAAGGGGGGGGGTCCGTCACTGCGCGGGTTTTGAGAGAGGAGAAGGCACGTGAGGGACGCACAACGCGAGGAAATTCAATCCAAAATGTATCGTTGAACGTCCCATCGAGCCGTCAGTTTTCGTTTCGCGTGGAAGGGGGCGGGCACATACTTGGTATCTCGTTTCCGGTTCAAGTCCCGACGCCTCTTATTACACAACTTTGAATCTGACGTGGAAGGCCTTAACCGAGTGTTTTTTTCTTTATGCTCATCTTCCTCTCGTACTCGGTAGTGGAAGCCCTTCGATTGGTAACGCTTGAAGCGGCACAGAGTGTTAGGCCAATAGGGTGCTATTGCCGACCACGAGATGACGATTAGCTCATTAAACGACAATAGCAACGAATAAGGCGGAAAGTGTGTGTCCACAATAACAAAACCAGCACCGACAAATCTAGAGCATCGAGTTTCAGGAGGGAAGTAGTATCTTTCGCTGATCTTGGCGACGACTTCTCGTACGTCCCACTCACAAACACGTGTCCTCTTCTCATTATACGGGAAGGGGCGTGGCGAGGATGCGGGAGGCCGACGCCCAGTTGGCTTGGGACAATCGGTCCACATGGCAATAGCGAAATCCTATCTAGCATGCATTCCACGTGTCAATCACAACGATCCTATGATCTAGTCGGAGACAAGTTCACCAGGCAATCGTCTCATTACAACATCATCCATGCATTCTCATTCATCAAGGGAAGGTGCGAAAATGGCAACCACACACCACTCAGTTCTTCGCGTGCTCTGCACCCCTGCCCCGTCATCCCCGTGACTTAATTAAGCGTCAGCCAAAACAACCATCTCATTCCTCGTGTGCAATAGATCGACAAGCATCCAAAACCGTTCATGTCATGTAGGGATGTCATGTACGGAGAGAGAGAAGGTAGGGAGGAGAAAACGTGGAGCAGACAACATAGATGAAAATTACACAAAGATCCGAGGAAAAAAAAGAGTTTCCAGCCCAACTGCCGTCGAACTGAACTCACTCCAAGGAATAGATTTGAGGCAAGGAGGCGCACCCGCCGTGAAGTTCAACTATGGCCCCGGACCATTCATCCGTTCAACTCGGATTACTATCCCCGTGCGTGCACTGACGATCTCGGCCGCTACGTGCCAATTTTCATCACTGCGATCATCACCCCGTGACTTAGTCTCTGCACCGCTTGCCCGGATCCCACAGTCCGTCGTGGCGATCAGGCGCACCGCCGGCCAGACTACAGTCGACCCGTCGGGACTTTTCGACTCGCACCCCATACATACCATCTAGCCACTGCGTCCTGGAAGCTGCCAGGCGAGTTGAGAGAGAGTTTTGTGGGCGCGCTTGCGGAATTTATAGTTGCGGGAAGGGAGGTAGATATGAGGGAGGATGAAGATTGAGTCCGGGAAGGGTGAGAGAGGACTTGGGGATAATCGCCCGGCGAAAGCCATGTTGATCCTTCCGAGTCCGATCGTAGTCAATCAGAGTCGTCGCGTAATAGGAGTTTCCTCTTACACGACGCTTCTCCTTGGCTAGATGGATCGACCGGGTTCCTGGGTGTCGGACTCAAAGTGGGAGGAAGAAGGGTGCGCAGGATAGCACGAAACTGATCGAAGATTCAGATGATCAAGAAGGAGAAAAGTCACGCGGGGAGGGAGAGAGAGAGAAAAAAAAATGGTTACAGAGAGAGAGTGAGCGCGGGCGCGGAAGGAGCGTCGAAGATGGTGACGGGAGCAGAAAGGGGAAAGCTCGCTTGCATGGCACCGATCACAAATGCAAAAAGAGGCACCAAAACAGTTACAGATTCCTAAGTCCTACACTAATTTAAAAATTGAAATCACCATATCCGCACGTAAAGCAGGCGAGGGAAAAAACAGTCCTATGTCCGTTCGTATTCCCACCAATTTCCCAGAGTTTTCCGCGATGTAGTCGAGAACATTCATGCACAAAAAAGACAATTCAAGTTCCGTTCATTTTGGAATTTCTAACTGTCGGGTCAAATTCCTAGCATGCTTGCTAAAGCGCGCACAATTCCCATGCATTTCCCAAATTATAAAAATGGAATTTCAAGAACCAATAAGACTGAAAACATGGGCCTCAGCAAGGCATCTTAAAAAAAAGAAAAGAAAAACAGAGAGGGGTCTATTTGTCCCGAGCAAAATATGAAAAGAAAAAAAGAAAAAGAGAGAGAGAAGGGGTCCGGAAGATGGCGCAGGCTCAGAAGCTTGTACGGCACATCCTGCTTGGTTGTCCGCGGTACCCAGATCTTGGTCCTACGTTCCTCCAAGCTTTCCAAATACCAGTTCAAAATCCAGACTGGATTTGACCACGCAGAAAAAATCAATCATGCAGCACGTCCATGCATCCTGGTATCTTGATAAGTTCCAGTCGCTTGCCAGGATCTGTTTTTTCAAAAGGGCTGTGTTTTGGCGGCTCGGGTCCATCAAACCTAGGCCACCTTTTGAGCATGGGAAACAAATGAGGTCCCATGCCACCTGTGTGATGAAGCCACCTTCTTCCTTTCCAAATGTTTTCCACAGAAACTTTGCTGCCACCCTTCTAACTATCTTTAGCATCTGTTTTTCTAACTCCCCAACCATGCCTACAAACCAAAGCAACGCAAACAGGGCTACGTTTGTGACTAGTGCTCTACCTTGGTGTTTGGCCGTTCCTATGTGACATTCGCGGCGAGTTCGCGTGGTAAGCGCCGACCGTGGCGGTGCTTGAGCTTCCCAGGTAAGTTGAGGGGTGTTCCAACTGGGCCAGTTGGTGCCTGACAACTACTCGATCAAGGCGCGAACGTCTTCCCCCAAACATAACGCATATGCGTTGTATTCGCGTTTGTAAAAAAAAACGGGTTTTTGAAAGCTAGACCCTCATCTTCGAATAGAAGTGCACTTAGAAAGGCACTTGGAATAAATTACGCTCGCTTTCTATTCGCATAAAACGCATATCTTCTATTCGAAATTCACCAAGAGAAAACTGTGGTATTCAAATAGAACATCACTTTTTTCTTTTTTTTTCAGGTTAGCGCCTGCTCTCTCTCTCTCTCTCTCTCTCTCTTTCTCTCTCTCTCTCTCTCTCTCTCTCTCTCTCTCTCTGTATGTGTGTGTGTGTGTGTGTCTGTGCTTGTGTTTGTCCCTGCAAACCTGCCCTTTACGCACTGCCCCGTCTTACAGCCAAGAAAGTGTCAGTGCGGCCTGACGCCAGGAGGGATACAATGCGGCTCACTCCACCACTCACCAAGGCCTCCCTCCACTACTCACCAAGAGCGAAAAGGCAAAACACATCATTGTGTCTTTCCATGTTCTAGCCGTTTGCTGAGGAGTGGAGCCAGGCCCCAAGTGCGAAGGAGTGAATCTTCAACCAGAGCATGGAGAGGTACAACCCGGCATTTTTTCTTGTTCCTTTCAGCGCTCCAAGGCCCTTTGCCGCTGTCCTGGACTGAACCTACTCAGCCTGGACCCAAGCCCCTTGGGTCGGTAAAGTTGCTCTAGTCAACTTGAATAAAACGCATATGCGAATCAAGAGAATACAACCCACGGTATGTGTGGTATTCGTTTACAACACATGTGCCTTATGTTCGGCGGAAGACGGTAGTGGAACTTTGGTCGGGGGCAAGCTCCCACTTGCACAAATTAGGAGATTTTGGTCGTTGATCTTTGCTATCTACGGTCAGTAACTCTTAATTCGTGCAAGTGGGACTAGCCCCGGGGGGTGCTTATGATACTGTTAATTGCGGCTTATCATTTTTTTTAATTTTTTTTTTATTTTAATCAACTGCTCATTGCATGAATAGATTGAGGACGGGAACCTCACAATTCAACCCGGGGATATCTAACAGCATCAGCCAACTTAGCTTACAGGCACAGTGCCTAGTAGTAGTAACCTTCTCCAACCTAGTATTCGAAGTAGGATTCAGCTTCCTCACTTGATATTTCCCCCACGAGTTCACAATCTGAAATGGAGTATCAGAGACTAGCCCTGTGCAGTAACCGGCAATTACAACTCTTCCTCCTAAAATTAGCCTGCGATATCTACACCTAGCTGCTGCTGCTGGGTCCTACCCCTACTGTCACTCACTTACATGGCGTACCGCGGCCCTACCCAACCGAGTGACCTGGTTAGAGGAAAACACTCTGTGTAGACTCTAAGCCTCTAGAACCGAGTGCTCTGGTAACTAGGAGGCTCTTACATCCTAACTATGATCCCTACAACAGCCATTGTGATATCACCAGGTCTTTTGAACTGTGGAAACCCACCAGTTGATTGCCCTGGGCCCACGTTTTCAAAAACCACCACCTTGACTGGCGATAACCTCTTCCTAGCTCTCAACCTTCCTTCTCCAGTCTGCCCAGATGGCTTGTCTCAACCCCTTTTTTATCGTGGCCTTCATTTATGCATCCGAGAACGGGCGACCCTCGAAACGAGAGCGGTTTTTGTCCGCCCAAATCGCTGAACAGATAACCGCTCTGGCTACCTGGGCCACGTATGCCCAACCCCTTTTATCGGTACGTTCCTCTGGCACAAATCCCAACAACACCCACCTCTCATTCCACTCAACGTCTCTTCCCCCCAACTGAGTCCAGTGTCTTGCCCACCACTGCCAGACTCTCTTTGAAGCTGGGCAATCCCACCAGACATGCCTGGTGGACTCGAACGGCCAGGTACAGCGGTTACAACCTAGGCTAACCTTCATGCCTCTGCTAACCAACCATACTGACGACGAAGTCACCACCAGCGAGAGGAGCCACAAGACGCAGACTTGCTTGGGGCTAGGTAGTTCCAGCAGTGTACTCCATAACTTCCTGAAGTTCGCCTCCTGACCCTGCAGGTCCTCCAACAAGATCGCCCCCCACCTAGAACCTGCCACTGAGGCAGGTGATCTTGTTCGCCTGTCCGCTCCTCTGTAAGATTCCCCCACAGAGTAGGACACTAAATCCATAGCTCTCTCCCTGTTTTCTGTCCAACGCCATGCCACCGGATCTACCATCAGCGCCCTGAGAGGGACCCTGCCTACCCACTGGTAAGTGGTTTGCCCCTTTCCTGCACCTGGTCTCTCCACCACCCGGATCTGCAGGGGGTTTGACCAGCTTGCCACTTCCTCCTCGCCTACCAGTTGTAGGTTTGTTGATGGACTCTCCTCCGCCTTCCAGATTTGGACAATCCTGAAACCACTTTGGGTGATACCCTGGACCTTCCAGACTGTCCCTACCGACGTGTGGGCAGGCGAAAGGTACCACGTGCCCACTGGGTCTACTCCCTCCGGACCCAGAAGCTGGTGCCAGTGGAGCGGGATCGCTGCTAATAGTCTTGTCCAGTTTTGTTCCACTCTCCACAGATTCTGTAGCTGAGTTTTGACTTCCACTAATTGCTGCCAGGAGCCCAGCACTACAGACCATAGATCTTGGATCTAGCTAATCCCTCTACGTATCCAAGCCAGCCCAAAGGCTGCTGCGTCTGTACCCGCAGAAAATGGGAGACCTTGGTCATCCAGAATAAACGGGTTCTCGAAGAGGTGTTGGAGGAGGACTTCCTGTTTCGTTAGAGGTTCCTGACGGGTGTCCGGAGGATGATCTTTCCATGCTCTGCGCACTGCCTCCCAGAGTTCAGACTTCAGTCTCTTGTTCATAAAGGAACGCATGAAGAAGCAGATCCACACGTCTGTTGGTCTCGAGAGTTTCCATTCCCTCATCAAGATGTATTCCGCCAACAATATCCAGTCTTCCCTCTCCTCCGTCATTGCTATGCGGGAGACCCATCTCCTCAGCTGAGCCATGTTCTTCCTGCGTGGGTCAATCAGACCGAGTCCGCCTTCCTCTCTGTCCACGGTAATCAGGTCCCACGCAACCTTTGCCAAAAAACCTCCATCAACTCCCGCCCTAGGCTTCCACAGGAACCTGGCCACCAGTCTGCGTATTGCTATCAATATAGATACCGCTATCTCTCTCACCGTTCCTACAAACCACAGTAAGGCCCAAAGAGCCACATTGACCACTAGGGCCCGGACGAATAGAGACAAATGGCCGGTCGGACCCCAAACTTGGAGTCGAGAAGCGACTCGTTGTTGCAAGATGAGACCTTGAACCGAGTCCATCACTTGCAGGCTGATCATAACACCTAGAAACCGCTCCCCCGCAATGCTTACTACTCTTTTCATTCCCCATTCTACCTGTAGTGTGAATGATTCCGGGAGAAAGTACGTGGACTTGGACCAGTTCACTGAGGCCTCTGAAAGGAAGGAGTATTCAGAGAGGACCGACTTTAGTGCATTTAAGGAGGAGGCTGTGTTTTCCGACACTATGAACAGGTCGTCAGCGAGAACCTTCACCTTGCAGTCCCGATCTTCCGATAGCCTGATGCCCCTGATGTCTGGGTGCTTCCGGATCCTGTTGAGGGGGATTTCCAGCTGTAATATGAATAACAGTGGGGCCAAATGCAACCCTGTCTGAGAGAGCGGGTCAGGTTGAACGGGCGAGACAGGTGTCCATTTACCATGACCGAGGAATTGGCGAAAGTATACATAGCAATAATCCATCTGCAGAAACCCTGTCCAAAACCCAGTTTCCGGAGCGTTGTCAAAACAAACGGCCAGCCTACCCGGTCGTATGCTTTCTCCAGGTCTAACAGCAGGATGACTATATTACTGTTCTTCGCATTCACCACCTCGAGGGTCTCAATCACAGTTAAGATATTGTAGAAGATAGATTTGCCTTGGACAAAGGCACCCTGGTCCCTTTCTACAAGTCTTGGTAGGATCCTTCCTAGCCTGATTGCCAAGGTCTTTGCTAGGATCTTATAGTCCACATTCAAAACAGAGATAGGCCGGTAATTTCGCACGTTAGCTTTGTCCCCTTTTTTGAACATGAGCGAGATGACCCCGTGCGTCATGAGCTTCCCTAGTCGTCCCCCCGTCAAAACCTCATTGAAAACTTCCACAAGGGTCGGGCCTAAGGCCCCCCAACAAGACTTGTAGAATTCTACAGTCAATCCATCCACCCCAGGGCACTTCCCGGAAACCATCTCTTTCAAGGTGTGGCGTAGTTCCTCCTCTGTTATAGGTCTGTCCAGTGATAGTCTTTCTTCGTTCGACAGCAAGGTGTCTGTGGCGTCCCACAGGTTTGACAGTTGCGACAGGTCCGAGTCTGGTGCAGCGTCTCCTCTCCTTGAGCTGAGGATATCTGCATAGTAGATGCGGGCATACTCAAGCATGCTGCTCGCCGACTCGGCCTCCGGAAGAGAGGCATCGAAAGGGTGCTTTAGCTCTACTACCTGGTGGAAGGAGCTGCTTGGAAGAAGTTTCCTAAAGGTATCCTTTGTGAGACGGTCTTGAATTGTAATACCTTTAATGCTGAGGAATTCTTCCCAAGCCGCCTGCTTTGCCGCCTGCAGACTTTCCCACTCTGCTAATCTCCGCTCCCTTTCTGCAGCCCAAAACAGTTCCGAGATCGGGTGGGCTTCCATCCTCCGTTCTGCCTCCTCCACTCTCTTCCTACACCTCTCTTCTTTTACATTCCTCCCCTTTGCCAAGATCTTCGAACAAACACTCATCATACCAGAGATGATCGCGATTCCTCCATCTAGCCAATCTGTTGTGGATGGAAAGAAGTGGCGAGCATCTTCCCATGACGTCATTTGCTCCTCTACTCATCGCTTGGTTCCAGGGTCCTTCAGATTCAAGGAATTCAACTTAAAATAACCCTTGCGCCTATATCCAGACGGGGATAGCACCATCTCGGCCACGACTGGTCGGTGATCTGACATCGGGTGCAGACCAGGTCTAACCGCCGTTATGCCCTGAGCTAGCTCCTTGGTGACTAAGAAGTAGTCAAGCCGCCTACGTGTCACCTCTCCCCTTTCCCTCCTGATATTGGAGAACCAGGTGTAGCCTGAATCTGCAGAGTTCAGCGAGCGGAAGGGGTCTGAAAGATCTAACTCCTGAACCAGATCTAACAGCGTAACCACATCCCCCTTGCCCGCTGTTCGAGACCCATCCGTCAAGGCTTCGTCTAACGATACATTACAGTCGCATGTCATGATTAGATGGTCTGTTTGTGGAATGACAGGCATCAGGGTCTTGAAGAAGGCTGATCTAGAGCTGGGGTCTGCAGGTGCGTATACCGTCATCACCACCCAATCTGTGTGGTCCGACTGTAGTTTGAACCAGGCCCAGCGGCTCCACAAATTTGCTTCCGAATCTACTACCAGTGACTGAAGAGACCGGTGAAGGAGGATCCCTACACCACCCCTTGTGTCCTGGGCCGGTGACCACACCTGCGGCCCATCCCACCATCCAGCCCCTGCCCTCAGTTTGTCCTCATTCAATTTTGTTTCCTGAAGACACAGGATCTCTACATGGTTGCGAAAAACCCATGATTTGATCATGGTCTTCTTCCTTCGCCTTGTGGACTTACCCAAGCCTCTGACATTCCAGGTAGCCAGAGTGAACTTAACCATGGTGGGTGGCTGCTTCCGCTTCAGAATGGATGCGGAAAGAGTCGATGTCTACCTCTGACGCCCATCTCCTGCGCCCTTCCAGAGGGGATTGAGCCATCGAACTGTGCCTTGAGGAATCTCTAGATTGTGCAGACTGCGATCTTGAGGCCCATTGAGCTGATAGGGAGTCGATCAGGAAATTGGAGTGGAGGTTGAACTCCGCTGGCAAATTTTGATTGAGCTCCAGCAGTAGTAGTGTAGAGATGCCCTCCGCTACTGTAATGGTCTCTAACCCCTGTCTGTTTCTTTCTCTTACTCCATCTAATTGGAACCACGAACTCCATTGGTTGCCAACGCAACTGCTGTTTGCGGGTCAACCCTCGCATCAAGAATGGGAAAATAAAACTTGAAAATCTTATCCTCCATCGGGACCACTATGTTAATCATGAGAGATTTAGGGACAATCCTAATTGGGAAGGAATCACCATATAGCACCTTTGTGAGTGTGATGATTTCGTTTGGGGTTGGTGATCTGTTTGTGTCTGCAGTGGGGATATAGGGATGACCGTCCACTTGCGAACGACCGAGGAAGATAGCCCCTTCATTAGTAATTGAACAAACCATTGGTACAATTATCCTAATCAGCCTATCTCTGTGGTCGCTCCTGATTGACCCGCCCCTTGTGCCCTTGTCTTGCCTGGAAACTGCCTTCTTGGTTCTCATTATGCCTGTTGAACTGCCCGTCGACGATTCTGAGCCTTCCTCCTACGCTGCTCTACCCAGAGATGTTGGAAGCTCATCTCCCACCAGTTCGCTCCCCATCAGTAGCTTCGATTCCGAAGACGCTGGCGTGGCTGGGGACTGTCTTTCCCTAGGAGATCGGCCCTGACTTGGGTGGACGCCCTGGCCATAGTAGCCTTGCGCATTGCCAAGGTAGTTATTGCGCTCCTGTGCCACCCATTGTGTGAAAGCCTGACCCTGATCTAGGCGCAGCCTCGAATGACCATGCCCCTGGGATGCGTGCTCCCCTCTGGAAATCGCGTTTGAGGAAGGATGCAGAACACCTCCTCCCGATGCATTCAACTGAGCAGGACCATACTCATACCCAAGCGGGTGATATGGCGGTAGCGAGGTTAGACCATAGTTCGGATGGGGGGCGTACAGATTCTTCGAATCCTGGGGAAATTGTCCAAGCGTGGATTGATGGGAGGGGTAAGAGGGGTAATAGCCATGATCCTGATGCACATGGTGAAGGCCTGGCGTTACCTGCCATTGAGCGGAGGGGGGAGCAGTAGCTGTATTCACAGGCCAGTCTTCAGGATTCGACCAACCTTGCACTAGAGAGCGATTGGGAAGGGGAGGGGCAGGATATTGGGAGACTTGGTGGTTGTGGGGGAGATGAGCCGGAGCGGGGCAGAACGTGGGATTCGCCAGGATGTGCGGGTATTAGGCGAGAATGTTCTAATCCGATGCCTGTGCTGTGTGGATCGGTTGTCCTTCCCACTGTGCTGACGTGTCCCGTCTCTGAGATTGGAGCATTGCCTCCCGATCGCCAATGACACCTGGATCGCGGAAAGCCTGTGCTGCGTGGCTTGGTTGTCCTTCCCGCTGTGTTGACGTGTCCCGTCTCTGAACTGGGTGCACTGTCTCCCGATCGCCAATGACGCCTGGTCCGCGGGAAGTCTGAGATGCTTGTGGATTTGCATCTGATCTCACCGTCCCCTCCGCTGGGCGAGCTGCTCCCCTTGGATCAGAAGAGTTGGTAACACGTGGCTGCGGTTGATTGGTGTTCCCCTGCCTCCTCGGGTTTCTATCGAAGCCTTGTCGAGGACAGTTCTGTTCAGTGTGAAAATACCAGCGGCACTTCCTACACCAATCTGAGTATGGCGTGGCCACCTCCACTTTCCACCATTCTCCCTTCGGCGATTCGATGTTCAATGTATCCTCCACCTTGAATCGGGCCTGAGGCTCCATGTCAATCTTCACATTCATAAGCTTTGGCCGTGATCTATTAGCCTCTGGCGCGTGCATCTGCTTTAGGCCCCCAATCAAGCCTTCCACTGCACTTGGTAAGTAGTACATGGCATCTAACGGAACCCTGAGAGCAACGATCCAAAAGTTCGTCTCAGCATCTCGCAGTCGGAGTTCTTTCAGTTTAGTTTGGTCATCCAGGGCTTGAAAGCCACTGGATATTCCTTGCCGGCCAACTTAAGCATGGAAGAGCGCTTCTGCACGAGCCAGGTGGCCGCTTCACTGGCCTTCGCCACGTAGGAAACGACATTCGGACCTTCAAATTTTATGCGCCCTCTCCTCAGCTCCGAACTGAATAACCTCCTGGCAAGCCACCCATCCTCGAAGGAGCGGATCAAATCGTCCTTTACCCCTCTCGTCAAATTCCTCGCTTCATCTTGGAAGATGAAGATGACCGTCCTCTCCTTAAACCATTTCTCCTTAATGGCATCCAGCGACTCGTTCACTTTGAATCTCCTCCCCCTCTCGTCTTCAACCACTTCTCCCATGTTAGGTTCCACCGAAAACACGCCTTCGTCATAACATTGTCTAATGGAGTGTCTAACTCTATCCTCCATAGCGCAAAAGTTGGGGGGCGGAGGTGATAGTCTCCCTCTCATCTCTACCTCCCCTACAGCTTCTGCCATGGTGGCTCCGTTTCCTCCCTTCGCTATGTCCAGAGAAACGTAATGCTTCCTAGCAGATGGTGAAAAACCAAACAATTGCAAAGTTGGTGATTTATACTTCTAACCAACCTATCAAATGGTTGGGGCTACTTCAAGGCATAGGCATAACCAACCAGCGGTACTCATGACGCGTGAGTAAAACCATGCCCTCCTGCTCCGTCAGCGATGGCGAAGTGGACGAGGAAGCAGCGGCGCGGCGGACCAGGGGAACGAACCTTGCGCGCAAATCTCGGCCACCGGCCGGCCAATCCCGGAACGGAGCAGAGCGCTAGAGCGCTAACCCGTCGTTTCGCGGTACCCCCTGAGGAGTGGCTCATCATCTCAGAGGGGCACTTCTTTTTTTTCTTTTTTTTTTGTGGCCCGCTGGACCACAGATCAGATAACAGATACTACACTTGATCTCAGAGGGGCACTTCTGCTAAGGGCGCAAACTGCCATTGTCGGAAGCTATGTTTGCATTCCACCCGGCCCAAGGTCCCACTTGCGCAAATTAGGAGATTTGGGGCCGTTGATCCTTGCTATCTACGGTCAGTATCTCTTAATTCGTGCAAGTGGGACCTAGCCCCCGGCAGACCTACCAGCTACAACTACCAGGGAATCCTCAGGTGTACGGTGCTTGTGTACCATCAACGGTCAGTATCTCTTAATTCGTGCAAGTGGGACCTAGCCCCCGGCAGACCTACCAGCTACAACTACCAGGGAATCCTCAGGTGTACGGGGGTTGTGTACCTGTGACCCACTGACCGTCAATTGGCGCAAGCCGCTGTCGCACTTTCGGCATTTCTGATCAGGGCCGCCTGCTGTCAGTTATGCCTGTCCCTTCCGAAATGCCAGCACCCGCCGCGCTCTCTAGCTGGAAGCTGTCGTGGGTGCCGCCGACCTGCGGCGTTGAGCGGGAGTCAGCTTGTCTGTACAGACTTGTGCTCAGTCGGGCGTTGAGCTGCCCGAGGAGTCGGTGAAAGTCCGACGAAACGGACTGTCGCATGCCCACTGGAGAACCATCGCTTCTTCTGTTCAGGGCAGAAGCCTTTTTGAGGATCTCTGTGGTTGTTCGAAGGGTTCTGCCTTTTCGAGATCGCTTTTGACAAATTTTTGAATGAATCTGGACGGAATCTAGGACAAGAACGTTTATGGAAAATGAAAGACGTGGTGATCGGAGGCCGAAAGAAGGGAAATGAATCTGGCCGGAATCTAGGCCACAAACGTTTTAGGAAAATGGAAAGAGGGGTTGATCGAAGGGCAAAAGAAGGCAATAGAAAAACAAAAGGATCGGAGAAAGGAAAGAAAAAAAGTAAAAATGCTTTGGCGCCATTCCACCGTGTGCGCCACTCTCACTTCCGCTTTTCCCGCTTTCGCCTTTCTGCCGCTTTGGCGCTTAGCGCGCGCGACAGCTCAGTGACACGCGACCTGCGATCCGCCGTTCCCAGTCTTCAGCTTGGACACGCCGCACGCCGCCCGCCGCTCGAGCGCGCGGTTCGACGGGAAGACCCTCCCGCGCGCCTTCTCCATCTTCCACAACGTCGAAATGAACAGTGCCCTTCCTTGCTATTCGACATAATATGACACTCGAATAGAATACGGACATTGACATACGGAAGACAGAAGGGGGGGATAGTTGCAACGACGGAGGAAGGAGAGGAGGTGGCGAGCAGGGAGCAGGTAGGGTATTGAGAAAGTCGTCTCTGGGTACCGGGCGAGGGGTTTTTGAGGCGGCTGCAAGCAGCAGTTTGAGAGTGGAATGCGCGATCTCAGTGCGAGGAACACGTGTTTTTAAAACTTTCCATTCATGTGAGCTCGTGCTCGAAAAGCAATTAATGGCCATGGCTTCTTCTTCTTCTTCTTCTTCTTCTTCTTCTTCTTCTTCGTTGCCATTCCTTCTTGATTCTTCTTCGTAGCGTGTTTCTTCTGAGCTCAGTGTATGCGGATGTATATGTAAAATTTTGTCGAAGCGTGCATGGCTAGGTGCATGTACATCCATGCGAAAGACGGCTAGGTGCATGTATGTCCATGCGAAAGAAGGCTAGGTGCATGTACGTCCATGCGAAAGACAGTCTGTTTATCACTATTCTTCTTCTTCGGGAATGTACGTCCATGCTAAAGACGGCCAGGTGCTTGATTTGCGCGCGTCTGTCGTCGTACATATATTAATAGTTGGCTTCACCAGTTCCTATGATATCAACAGGTGGATTCACAAGTTCCAATGATATTAACAGGGGGATTCACTTTTGTGTTGCCTCCATACACCTCGTCGCCGTACCCATTTACACATTGGCGTCGTCGCATTCTGCATCCCTTTTTTTCCATTTTTCCTTTGTTTGTCCTTTTCCCTTCTTTTTTTGCCCTTTTGAATCTGGTCTCCTTCAGCATATCTATCCACTTGGTCGGAAAATGAAGCCTTGTCGTTGTTAGGAAGTTCCTAGTAAACTTCCTGAGCTGAGATTCACGGCATTCAATTCTCTGTTTTTTTTTTTTAATTTATTTTGTTTTGGCGTAATCTGGTAGGTGGTCATGGTGATCAGAGCACCTGCACATAGGACTGGAGGGTTACATGCTGTTCGATTTTTTTTTTTTTTTTTTTTTTTTTTTAATTTTGTTTTTTTTATTTTTTTTTTTCTTAGGGGGGGTGACGGGGGAAAGAGAGGAGGAGGGTTACATGCGTTTTATATCTGTTTTTTTTTTTTTTTTTTTTCCCCTTTTTTTTTCTGTTTTTCACTCGCTTGCGTGTTTGGAGTACGCCGGTCGTCAGCTGAAAGCGAAAATCTTTTTTTTTTTATTTTTTTTATTTTTTTTTTTGAAAACGAAAATCTTGACAACGGTTTTGCCTTTTTTTTTCATAGAGGAAACATTTTTTTGTCTACCAGGGAGGCAATACAATTTGAGATTTTTTATTTTATTTTTCAATTCGAATCCTGAATTTTTGCTGGAATTAACATGTTGATGCCTTTTGTTTTTTTGGGTCTTCTCTCTGTCTTTGGTTGCTGCCAGATCGCGCCCATGTGGAAGTTAAAGGAGAGGAAAGATTGAGAATCGGTTCAAGAATCACGATTAGGTTTGTTTTGCGAGGTGTGAACGCGGGAGCTGCAGCCAGGTTTGGAAAGGGAAAAAGTATTTATATTAAATTATTACGTGTATATATATTTCTGGTACTTGGTCTGTTAGTGTCCCTTGTATGCCTTTGGGAGTGTGTGGCTCCTAAGGACATTTGAGACGGATGGAAGTTATGGCCGTTGTCTGCTCTCGATCTTTACTTTAATCTGGGCAGAGAAACTCCCTATGGTTGCCTCATGAACAGCAACTAGCACAAGTGCTCACGGAGAGAGAGAGAGAGAGAGAGAGGAGGTGCTTTGCGATTTGCTTTCTGAGGGTATTTGGAGTCTTTTTATAGAAGTCCTCTTCGCTCTAACTGTACGGCAGAATGACAGCTGTCTCGTCGGAGGAGGTTGGCATCAAGGAAGAGGGACACCTGTCGCAAGTGGAGAAGGAAGAATGTGTTACAGCTACCGCATTTGCTTCGCGAGAGATGGAAGCGAAGGAGAAGCAGCCACAGCAACAGGCGGAAGAAGGCAGTCGGTCAGCCGTTGGAGTGTCTAGTAAGGAGAGAGAAGATCCGTATAGTGATAAAGACCCGTATACTGTGGGGGACCCCAACACTGATGGGGACCCGAATAAATTCGAGAACGAGGACAAGAAGGGGGGCGAGCAGCTGGAGGCAACACAGGCGGAAGAGGTTACCATTGATGGACAAAGCGACGGTGGGGAGAAGGGCAAACAGGGGGAAAGCTCAACGCCAGTAGAGGGCCTGAAGGAAACGGCTGCGGTGGAAGCACCAAATCCCGATCCCGCTGCTGGGAACGAGTCTGACGACGGGGCACCAACCCCATCCGACCCCTACACGTCTGAGGTTTCGGTGGATGAGGAACAACTGCCTTCCACTGAGTGCTCTGTGAAGCTGGCGTCGTCCGATCATCCCACGAGCGATAGCAACGTCGTTGCAGCTGGTGGCGACGCGAAGGCAGAAGTGACAGCGAGTGACGCCGGCATAGCGACGGCATCTGCTCCCAAGGAAACATCGGCGACTGCCGAAGAGGTGCCTGCGTCTGCATCTGCACCGTCAGCATCGGGGACGAAAGCGCCTCTATCCTCTTCGTCTGCTTCAGTTCCCGCATCGGCGGCGTCGGATCCGGGGACTGAGAGTAACGTCGACGTTGCAGCTGGTCCGGGTGAGGCAGAGGCGGAGGTGGCAACGGAATCTGCTCCCAAAGCGGCCTCGCTGGCAGCAGCCGATTTGCCCGTTTCGGTATCTTCTTCCTCCCCCTCGACGGACGGTGATGCTTCGTCTGCACCGCTGGCGGCGGTAGCGCAAACGCTGGTGTCCCCTGGCGCAGCCGGCGCGGCAGCAGAGGCGCAGGTTTCCGGAGCAACGGAGGCGGCTTCCCTGTCCGGGGCTGCTGCCGGTGAAGACGCGAAGGAAACGGGGGTGGCTGCTTCTTGCCCATCGCAGGAGAAGGACGTCACGGTGTCTGCGCTCCCTATCTCCGCATTCTCCAAGCTATCTGCTGAGTGTTCCTCGTCGGCAGCGGCAGATGCCTATCAGGCTGAGCCTTTCCAGTTTGTCAAAGCGACGGACAGTGAGCGATCGGGGCAAAATGACGATTCTGAGGATTGCGCGGTTCTCGCTCCGGTTACGGAGGATGATGGCAGCGGCGGCGATCTGTCTTCCTCGTCTGTTAAGGAGGATGATGGCAGCGGCGGCGATCTGTCTTCCTCGTCTGTCCCGCTCGATGCGGAAGTGGTCAAGGTGGTGGTGGAGACGCCGGCTTTGTCCGCTGTGCGAGCGTTTGGTTCCTGCGTGCCGGCGAGGACGGCCAACGACGAGGAGGAAGGTTGTGATGACAGCGGGAAGCAGAAGAAGAACGTGAGCGGGGGGGGGGGCGCGCGAGTCCTCGCTCATCCCCCACGTGGAGAGGAGGTTTTTTACCGATACCACAATGCTGCGCCCCCAGCGCCGTTTGTCGGGTCGGCTCCTGTCGTGTTGCACGGTGGAGTTGTGAAGGGAGAGAGGATAACGAGGTTCCCCGGTGACCTGGAGCTCGCCGACACAGACATTCCGGCGGACCTGCGCTGCAGTCTTTGTTCGTTCACGTTCAAGATGGCGATCATCGTCGCGCCGTGTGGACACTCGTTCTGCAGGGAGTGTTTCGCCCGCTACTCGAGCATGGTCGGCGTGGAAGACCTCGTGTGTCCTTACGTCGAGGAGGATGGCTGTCAGTGCGACGAGAAGCTATTTAAGGACGTTGCCGTCGACATCAAGACGAGGGTGGCCGTGGACGAGATTCCCATGCGGTGCCCCAACGGGCTCTCGTTCAACGTGCTGGAAGAGATGTTCGAGAAGATCTCATCTTGGGAGGGGGAGGGATTGGAAGACTGGCAGAAAACGCTGAAGAGGGATGCCTGCCCGGAGGTAGTGCCTTACCTGCGGCTGAACGATCACGTGAGGGAGTGCGCCTACCATCTGGTTCGGTGCCGAAACAGGGCTGACGGGTGTAATGATATCATCTTGCGCCGGGACGTTGACACGCACGAGATGTCGTGCGAATACCGCTTTGAGCAATGCGAGCTGTGCGACGACCGGATACGGTGGGTGGACAGGGACAAGCACGCCACGGACCAGTGCCCTTTCCGTGAGGTCTCCTGCCGGAATTCTGACTTCGGATGCACATTCAAGGGTGTTATAAAGGAGCTGGACACGCATCTGCTCTTGAGCTGCCATTACGAACGCTGCAGAGCAGATTTCGAGAAGATGCAGTCGACGATCGCCAATCTGCAGCGCCAGAAGGAGATTGCTGACGAAAAGATTGCCAAGTTAGAGTTGGATCTGAAGGCCAAAGAATCGAAGATTGCTGACGTGGAAGGAGCTATCAAGAAGAGGGACGCGACCGCGCGATCCGGCGTTGACCCCTCTGCGTCTTCCGCAGAAGTGGGGAAGAGCGGGTCGTTCAAACAGTGGTTCAGAAGGGGCTCAGGCCGATCTAGGAGCACCCCCCAAAGACGGCTGACGTTTAGCTGCGGGCCAATTCCCGCCGGTGGTGCACATAGTTGAGGGGGGGGAACTAACAAGGGGAGGGTGAAGTGGACGACGGGGGAGGGGGAGGGGGAGGGGGTTGCGATGGGAAGGGGGAGGAGGTTGGGATGGGAAGAGGAGGATGTGTGTACATTCTGATGCGTTGGTTAGGGATTAGGTAGGTAGCCCGTGTTGTTTTTATTTCTTCTTCGTTTAATACGCTCGAGTACAGACAGTAGATGAGGAGGCGGCGCCGTTCGATTCTCGTTTTTTGATCCGGCTTTCGTCGTCGTGCGTCTCCCCGGGCCTGAGGCAAATAGGAGAGACAGAGGGCGGGGGGGGGTGTGAGGAATGGACACAAACATACATTGATGGGAGCCGTTCTATCTAGATACCTGGTGGTTCTACCCCCTTCTGATGTGTTGGTTAGGGATTAGGTAGGTAGCCCGTGTTGAAAAGACCGGCTTGGTGTTGAGACAACTGGTAGGTAGGACGTATTGCTGTCGAGGATGGGAGTTTTTTCTGATAGTAAGGTCGCAGGCAATATCGTGACTTTCCCCCGTGTAATGAGGGTGAGCTGTCTAGAAGGAGATATGGCAAAAAGAGAGAGAGAGAGAGAGAGAGAGAGAGAGAGAGAGAGAGAGAGAGAGAGAGAGAGAGAGAGAGTGGCTCCTCTGCGCCTACATATACAAAGGCATGATAGGAGGGACACATACATTTATTTACGTAGTATACTTGCTAATAATCGGTGGGGGGGTGGAATTTATTGATGGAGGGACGGGGAGGGGACGTGACGCGATGAGCTCACTTGTTGTTGTTGTTGTTGTCGTAGATAAGTGGAGGGGCATGTATGTCATCAGGGGCCGTGAGACGGAGAAATCGGAGGAACTATTTTTATTACTACGGCAGCCTTGTCGGGAAAGGAAAGGACGTTAAGCCATACTTAGCTTCGTCTGGAAAGCACACAGTGCCCAGCAGCGGGTCTGTGATGGATCCCAGTCTGACCAATGATGATGGTATATGGTTAAGAGAGGGGTTTGCCGGTTTGCGGGAAATGGGTAAGAGTTCGAGATATGCCCGAAATCGGGGTAAATGTTTTTGAATGGATAAGGACGAAATGGAACTATTTATAGATTTTGGTCAGGGATGGCAGGCTGAAGGAGCAGTTTTGGATGTGGATCGGAGTCTTTGATCGAAGGGTACCATTGACTTGTTGACCAACGCCCTGACTGTAGATAACCAGGGTTAAGACTTCTCGGTAGTGCGGCGGCGTGCTGGGAGTGTCCGGTTAAGAATAGCAACGAGGGGATGAGGGAGAGAGGGTGCCACGCTTGAAGGGAGAAAAAGGAGCTCCACGCACGTCTCAGTGACTGTGATGGAAATTCTTCGTTTTATCGTGTGTGTGTGTGTGTGTGTGTGTGTGTGTGAGAGAGAGAGAGAGAGAGAGAGAGAGAGAGAGAGAGAGAGAGAGAGAGAGAGAGAGAGAGAGAGATTTCCTACACCGCAGTCAGTGTGATGGCAATTCTACAGCGTACAATGGCACGCTCGCAGTCAAATTGACCGTACGTTGTATTCGGGGGAAGAAGGTTGGTGGCGGCAGCTTGACTGCTGAACTACGTAAGCGGCGGCGGCGGTAAAAGGAGACATTTTCTGGTCCGATTCGTGAAGTGACTGAAGCTCGGACCCGAGTTAACCGCGGTTAACTTCACGCCGAGAATGGCTGTCATTTGCTCGGCGCGCTGGATCGAGATAAACCTCGCGATGCCCGACTTCACGGAAACGCCGTTCCACGTGGGCAGGAACGACTGACTTCGCTTAAGAATGGGTTAACGATAAACAAAGAATCCTCGGCAGTGATGGAGAGGGACTGAAGGGAAGAGGCGGGGAGGAGGGAATTACTTGGTGTGATTGGTTTTTGAAAGTAGAAAAAAGTATCATTGTACCGAGCCACGCTGGTGATCACGTGAAAAAATAGAAAAGAGTATCATCATTGCAGCGAGCCACGCAGCAGCATCATTGCAGCGAGCCACGCAGCATGGGGTCGGCCAAGGCGGCTTGTGAGCGGTGAAACGTTGTTTCGCTTGTAGTCTCTGAGACTTCTTTCTCTCTGAGACTCTTCAGAATCGAGCGAGTCATCATAAAAACTGCCCCAGCTTCAGGGAAAGGCCGTCCGACCTGTGTAGGTACGACATATCTCGCCTAAGAAGGGGATGATATTAGGGGTAAAAAGACTCATAAGCCATCCTCGGGAGTGACGGAGGAACTGAAGGGACCATAAGCCATCTTCAGAAGAAGGGATAGCATAGCGAAGCAAGTAAAGGCGGAGATCTGGTGGTGGTGGATACTGACGATGAAGTCTTCAGGTTCAAGGATGAGCGGACAGCAAACGCGCGAAACGCAGAGCATCGGAAGCCGATGAACGAAGAGGAGAAGGGAGAGCGAGGAAGGATGGAGAAGGTGGCCTGGGCAATCGTGACGGACGTATTGCGGCGCATAGTCTCTACGTATTCGGTGTGTGTTTTGTGTGCACGAGCGCTACTTAGTCTAGTAGACTCTGATCGCGGAGGCACTGGCCTGAATTATGATGTTCGTGGTTTGTGTGGGATGCTCAGTCACTAGGATGTCGTGTGGCCCGCTCTCGCTTTCGCTGCTTCGGCTGCTCCCTCCTCGTTGAGTCTTCTGCATCATTCCTTTTCCCTCCGAAGTGTAGGTTATCCCCTTGAGGGATTTGAACCCGCGTCTTCGATATCGTAAGTGTTTTCGCTTTGTGGACAGTTATATGCGGCCCTCAGTGATTAGGAGGAAAAACTCGCTTCTTTGCTATTATATAGACCGTGACGATACTCTACTGAATTGGTGGGGCAGAACTGCTACATACTATATACACGACCCGCTCGCTCCCTTTAGCCAGGACAGAAAGATTTGCTTTCTCTAGCTGGTTCCGTTAACTGCTATTCTCTAACCTGAGTTGTATAGTCTCTACCTGGTTCGTTCCATAACTGCTATTCTCACTCCTTTGCTAATGGTACGACCTCCTCTGGAGCCATGCTTGCGTGCTCACCGATATTTGTCGCCATGCTCGCTCACCGAAAGTAACTGTTGTCTCTTATAGATGCTCTGCACCTAACCACCGATATTTGTCGCCATGCTCGCTCACCGAAAGTAACTGTTGTTTCACCTAACTTCCATTTCCTCATGGCGAGATCTCAATTCTTTTCACAAGACCATTTGCGTTGAAGTTAGACTAAGTGATATTGGTCCTTGGTCCCGCCTCCTTCGCTTCTTGTCCCGCCTCTTGTGGTCGCTCACCGAACGTTGTCGGTTCGATCGCTTCTTGTCACGCCTCATTTGCTTCTTCTTTTTTTTTTCTTTTTTTTTTGCCTCATTTGCTTCTTATCGTTTCATAGTTTATTATTTTCCAACAGTTACTTTAACCAACCAGCCTTGCGACCGCGATTGAATTTTGGAATCCCATTTTCATCAGTTTGATAAAACTTGCTGAGTTCACTACGTTGGCACAGATTACCCCTTTTTTTTTTTTTTTTTTTTGGATTACCCCTAGATTCTAATCTCACGTCTCCACTTCTCTGTCCTGCGTTCACTTGGTTGGCAGAGATTACTACTCCTAGTCCTAATCTCACGTCTCGCTTTCTTATAGTCTAAACTCGCTTTGGCACAGGATGAGATACCTGAGCTTATATCTGCTTAGGTTAAGCAGGTTTTATTTACTTATAGATCGAGGGGGGCGGATCCAAGTGAGAGGGAGGGAGCAGCTAGGAACGCTTCACTCTGTTCGAGCTATTTACTCGGAGGTTAGAAAGGACACACACGACAGTAGGTCAGTTTCAATCAGTATCATGGCTGTATGTATCGCCTTTTTTTTTTAACAATTATTAACTAAATAGCTCCGTTGGTGGTGTCGGGGTCGGCCCGGCGGTCGTTGACATTGAATATGCGAAATACGGCTGAAGTGATTCAGAGACTTCCAGTATTTATAACCTTCCTTTAAGAAACAACCAAATAAATTGAAGTTGATTATGGATTCCCCCCCTCCAACCCCCCTTCCCCCCCCCACTAGACGACCGTGCCAAATTTAACAAACTCGCCGCTGCGGCTCAATAACAGTAGCGGCCATCGTTATTATTGGATTTCGACAAATCCGTATTCATTTGGAGTTTGACAAACTCTATTTTGGGAAATCTTCCCATATACTAGGTTGCTGCTATTATGATTTATTTTGCTCACAATGGGTTTTACAATAAACGAGCTGTCCTGCGTACTCTTGGCTATTTCGACCTCTCTCTGTCTCACCCGTCTCATTGTATGCGGCTCTTTTACCTCCCTCTCTCTCCCTCTCTCCCTCTCCCTGTGTCTCTCTCGCTCTATGTTTTTGTGTGTGCTTGTATGCGGGTGTGAAGTAGACTAGAGGAAGGGCTCTTTCTCTCTCTCACGGCTCTCATTGTATGCGCCTCTTTTGCCTCCCTCCCTCCCTCCCTCCCTCCCTCCCTCTCTCTCTCTCCCTCCCTCTCCCTCTCTCTATCTCTCTCTCTGTCATCTGTTCTTCAGGACCTGCTTGATACGGGCTGGGACATCCTGCTTCTCCTAGTTTGTTCGTGCTGTTTGATACGTGCTGGGACATGCTTCCCTCTCTCTCTCTCTCTCTCTCTCTCTCTCTCTCTCTCTCTCTCTCTGTGTCTGTCTCACGCCTCTCCTTGTGTGCCTCTTTCGCCTCTCTGTCTGTCTGTCTGTCTGTCTGTCTCTCTCTCACTTTGTCTCTCTTGCTCTCTGTTTTTGTGCGTGTGCCTGTGAGCGTGTAAGTAGACTAGAGGGAATGATTCGAGTGTTATGTTCTGGTACCCTCGTACCTCTCTCTCCTGCTCTCTAGCTGGATTGTTGTCTGTTGATATCTGTTCCCGTCCCCCTCCCACCTCCCCTGATTCCCTGAGCCCACTTTTTCCTCCTTCAGCAATCTGGTTCTGCGAAGAGTTGTAATACGCGTGTGATGGCCTGTTGTTTCTTGTCTAATGCGCGTGTGATAGCCTGTTGTTTCTTGTTTCCTGCTGTTCTATTGCGTTGCCAGTCTTCCTTCGTTCTTTTCCACAGCGTGCATCTACTTTTTCCATCCACATGTGCAGCAGCGAATTCGGTCGTGGATTTGTGTTACGTGCCGTCGTGCACGGCCGGACTCTGTTTTTTAACTGAGGGAAAGACATGAGCCAGGGTGTTGGTGGTTAATTTTTAACTGAGGGAAAGACATGAGCCAGGGTGTTGGTGGTTAATTTTTTCGATCTTGCAGAAAGTGTGTGGGAACCTGAGGATCCGCGATCGGGTACTACCGTCTTCCCCCGAACACGCACCCTCATTTGGCCTGTACCGGACATGAAAGATGGCTTCTATACATTCATTATCAGGGTGCGTTATGTTCGGGGGCAGACGGTAGGAGACAGGGCAGAGCTGAGGGCACAATCGCACGTCCGTGGCAGTGGGCCTCGCTCCACTACTCTCGACATGCATGAAGGACAAAAACTATGGTCGTGTATCTTTCCATGTTCTAGCGGAAGGTTCATTCTCATTTCGCACATTTGGTGAGAAGTGAAGCAATGCCCGTCGCACAGGACAGAGGATGGAAAACTCGAAGGAAACGAAGTAGGAGGCAATGGGTACGGTGGGTGCGTTGTGAGGGTATACTCACAGTACCGTCTTCCCCCGAACACAACGCACCCTCATTTTGGCTGTATCTGGCCAGAAATATAACTCGTATACATTCATTTTTAGGGTGCGTTATGTTCGGGGGAAGACGGTAGGACTTCAAATGTTGGACCATTTCTCGATTTATGCGTGTCATCCTTGTGGAAGGGCCATTTTTGCTTGTACATCTTCAGTCTCTGTATCCTTTGGATGTTAACGGATGTCCCGAGGAAGAGACTAGTAGGACTTTTTCGACTCAGCTGTGGCCGTTATTGCGGTCAGAGACACGCGGGGTGGGTCGTAGTCCTGACCAGATTTATCCAGGATCTGTAAGTGTGAGTACGCTCTGATTCCCGTTTGGCAGGGCGACACCGGATACATCCGACAATGTCTCATGTATCGAGTGAAAACATGCCTGAATTGAAAACGAGAAGACGACAGACGGACACCAAGGATAGCCCGTGTGGCTGAAAGGTACACCCATGGACTGTTCTGTTGATATGAAGACCGGAGTCCGATTCCTCCATCAAATGAGATATTGAACGATCTACTGATCTGGGTCAGGATTAGATCGTTCAATGTCACTACTTTTTTTTTTTTTTTTTTTTTTTTTTTTTTGGTTATGTCATTAGTTCTTGGTTCATTCTCTTCATCTCTTCATCTCGTTCCATCTGGATTCGAACTCAGGTCTATTCCTTGGCAGCTCATGGGGGCTGGAGTACCATCCATTGTGGAGGACCATTCATTTGGTCCATTATGGGTTTGTTGGTGTCATTCTAGTGCAGGGGCCATGCTTAATCTGCTGCATGTAATGTGAACTTTTTTTTTTTTTTTTTTCCTTTCTTTCTTTCTTTGTATTTTTTCCGCTGACACATTGAGTGTTCTTTCTTTGCGGGCGTGATTGCGTGTTTCGATTTAGAATCTCGGGAAAATCCCGTGTCTTGAAAAAAAAAAAAAGTGAATCGTATATTAAATCCCCTAATACCCCATCTTTTTTCAGCAGCTTATGGGGGCTGGAGGACCATTCATCGGTTCATTGTTCGGTTTGTTGGTGTCATTCTTGCGCAGGGGCCATGCTTAATCTGCTGCGTGTAATGTGAACTTTTTTTACTCTTTTTTTCCCTTTCTTTTTTTTTTTCGCTGACACATTTTAAGTGTTGATTGCGTGGTTAGAATCTCCGGAAAATCCCCTCTTTTTTATATTATTAAGTCGGATATCAAATCGCCTAATAATGCCCCCAGCTTTTTTCTTTTTATTTTGGTGAAATCATCCTTGCGCACGGGCCATGCTAATCTTCTCTGTAGTGAACGTGCATTAAAAGAATTTGAAAGATCATGGAAGACTTGAGAGAAGAGTGTAGCGTAGTTTAAACAGAAACAGAAATAATAATAATAAAAATTCTGTGTATCGTCCCAATTTTAACGGATGTCCCCAAAAACTAAATAGTAAATAGTAAATAGAGTATCCAAGAGCCTAGCTTCTTCCCCCGAATACAACGTACGGTCATTATAGTTGTATTTAGACTGAAAGACACCCCAAATACAGCTAAAATTACCGTACGTTGTATTCGGGGGAAGAAGGTAGCTCAGTGGGTACCGTACACCCATGAACAGTTGACAATACAGACCCATGTTCGAATCCAGATGATGATGAAACTTGACTGATGAGTGAAGTTGTAAAACCGACTATTTCTGAATTGCCTGAGGGCTGGTCAGCTTAATAATGATGATAAAAAAAAAAAAAGGTAAATAGTAAATCCCCTATCTGAAGCCAAAAGTGTAATCTGGCCCTTTTTTTTCTCTTTTTTTTTTCAACCCAAATGATGACGGTTCCGAACGGCTGACGTGGATCCTCGTGAGTATCGGAACGGATCCCAACCAGTCCGATGTGGATCCCAACCAGTCCGATGTGGATCCCGGCCGCCAGGATGTGGTCCCATGTGGAAGACGATGAGTCTGCTGCTATCGAGATCCCAACCAGTCAAAATCTAACGAGGACAAAGAACGATCTCCTATCTTTTTTTTTTTTTTTTTTTTTGGGGAAAGCGGCCTCTGCCGGCGTGATCCGGGCACTCGCGCCCGATTCACCCTGTGGTCGCCATTTTTCATTATAACAGCTGGAATGATGTCCTATCTCAACCCGTTCGGGGCGGAGTATCTAGCATCTTTTCCTGAAAAATATAATAATAATAATAATAATAATAATAATAATAATAATAATAAAATCTATGGATATTGAATCCAAACAGATTCGGAAAGGATTCGAAATTGACTCTCTGCGGGTGTATTCACACTAGCTAGTGTATATCTTACTTGTATTTGACCGCATTTACGATCTTAACTGAATTTATCGGACCGCATTTTTTACCTGAAGGAGGTGAAAAACTACGCCCCTAAATTACCGTTCAGAGTTACTCCGGGTTGAATTGTAAGTTAAAAAAAAAAAAAAGGGAAAAGAATTCCATTCAGGGTCCAATAAAGCAAATGGAGGAGTGACTTCTGTTAAGCCTGGTGGTGTGGGGCCCACTGCATTGTCGTGACTAGAACATAGAGCCGAACTTCAACTACCACCAAATGTGAAAAATGATAACCAATCTTCCTTTAAAACATGGGAAGATACCACCGCCATGTTGTTTTTTAATATTTTGTGCGTGTGGGGAAGGAATCTTCCTCTAGAACGTGGGAACATGCACCGCCATGTTTTTCTTTTTCCTTCACCTTTTGTGCTTGTGGTGAGTAGTGGAGCGAGGCACTTTTATTAACAGGGAAACAAAAAAGGAAATAAAAAAGAGAGTAGTGCAGCGAGGCCCACAAAGGGCGTGGCCATCATTTTTTTTGTGTGACCTGGAAATTACCCGGGAAAAAAAAAGAAAAAAAAAGGACCACGTACTCTATTTGGATGATGGAGAGAAAGAAATAAGTACTGCACTGCCACCCTGCATGACATGAGCACCATGCTAATGTGCCTGATGCGGGACCTGGGACCACATGAGTCTCTGTGGGAATTCAAGAAAGAGGCTGCATTTTTTGCTTATTTGTCCTGCTTTTTTTTTTTTTAATAGCTTCTTTCTTGTTTTACTTTTCACCTTCTGTTTTTTTTTTTACTTTTCACCCTCTGTATTCTTTTTCGGAAAGGGCAACGCTCTTGAGATGTCAGCGTGGCCAGCAAGGGGGCTATAGGTCAGCTGGTTGGACACGCAAGTGGCATTCAGGACGTCATGGGTTCAATCCCTACTGACCACCTGCGGCACTCTTGAGAGTAGGTTAACGGAGACCCTAATTTTCAGACCACTTGCCATGATGCCATTTATATGAAAACCGAAGGGTCATTTTAATCAACCTTGCCACCAATTCGTAGAGTGGAGACCATACTAACTACCTGCAAAACAAAATCCAAAAAAAAATAGTAAAAAACATATAAAACAGCAAGGCAAAAGTTGTAATGACCCGTCAAAACACAGACTGAGAACACTGCTGATTTCTGAAGTTCTGCCGATGGAATGGATGCCTTGCTGAGATTCCCGCATTCTGCTGTGTTTCTAAGTCTGTCTGTGTGTGCGTGCTTGTGACCTGCATGCCTGACTGAGTGCTTGTTGGTATGAGTGTGTGTGGGACCCGCAAGGGTACTTGCTTGTTTGGTAGGCCCGTAGGGCCGGTACTTACCTGTGGCCGTGGCATTGAGGGTTGTAGCAGGGAAAACACTCAAGTGGCGAAGCTAGCGGCCCTGAGGCCCTTGGGGTAGCAGAAAAACACTCAAGTAGGCCGGTAGGCCGATACTGCACCCCACTGCAGTTGGCGTGAGGGGTACTGGAGAGCCTGTACGGGTAATATCAGGGTCGGCAATGATGTTTCCGTCCGAAACGGAGGAGGTACCGGTTGCTTGGAGAGGCGAGTTGGGCGTCACGCTGCTGGAGCGCTAGGTGGTGAAGCGCTGGGCTCTACAGCGCTGCTGGGAGGAAGAAGCCGGGAGCTTCCACCTTGGCTATGGTGGAGCTCAGCCGGTAGGAGGAGGAGGGAGAAGGGGAC
>BFEA01000086.1:3268375-3280285 GCA_003427395.1 Chara braunii
AAGTATTCATGTTCGTATTCAAATGTGCTGCAGCTTCCACAATATCTTCCACCCTGCGAGAACTATCAAGATAGGACAGGTATGCAAGTGTCTTTTTTAGACCAATAGATTCAAGAGAGTCATAGATCGCAATGTTAAAATTAGAAGAACTTGGTTGTTCCAAAGGTCGTGTATAGATATGGAGATAGTCTCGCGACGGCGTGGGAGCGGGCACAATACAACCGAAAGGAGATGGAGTAGTCGTAGCGGCAGACGAAGCAGAAACAACAACAGAAGTAGTGACAATCGGCGTTGACATAGTGGATGGGGTAGCATAATCCGGAAGACGTTGAAAAGTTGGAGGAGATGCTGCTGGAAGGGGGAGTCTACGGACCGGAGCGGAATGAGGAGCGGAAGAAGGAACCATCAGAGGAATCCTTTTTAAAAGGCGTTGTATCCGTGCATATCTGAAAAAAGGTTGGGGAATAGGCCCTTCTGTCGGACAATATGGCAAATCAAACGTCATCTTAGCGATCTCCTCATTAGAGAGAGCAATGAACTTCTCTTGCAAAAGGGCTTGTAACATCAAAGAAGCCTCCAAATCTGAAACATTCAATGGGTTTGAAGGAAGAGTCGCAGGGGATTTTCGTTCCAACCGCATATCTGCGAGTTTGCTTCTTTCCCAGTTCAAAAACTCTTCCCATATATTTTCATCCTTTGCAACGCTCGCAGTTTGGACAAACATTTTAAAAAGCATCTCAGTCAAGACTGTTTGCAGGCCAACCTTCTTCGCATTGTCGAACCATTTGCCAAGGTAAGCGCGCGGATTCGGAGTGTCGATTGTGGGTGCACCCTTATCATGAGGCACCACAATAATAGTTGAAGGATTTTGTGGCTGTGATGTGGTGCAAACATCTCTTTCGCGTTGGCTGTGTTGAGATTGCGAACACGAATCGTGAACCCGTGCACGTTTAGGGAGTGGTCCACGAAACAGAAGAGGTGCAAGTTCATCCGTACAGATGTCATCCAACGCTCTCAAAACCTGAGTTGCCGTTTCACTAACAACCGGTTGCCGTTCCTCCCTATTCGTAGCGAACCCACGCTCGAGCATTCCAGTTGAACACACATTATCAGTTGTGTTAATTGTTGAATTCGCATACCCATGAACTGTAGTTGCGGGAACGGTGGATGATTTCTTTCTTTGTGCAGAGCGTTGGCATTGCGAACATGAATCACGAGCACGCACATCTCCAACAACTCCATGAGTGACAAATTCATCTCCCAACACCTCAGAATGGAGTTGTTCCAACTTGTCACGAACTCTGAATGGAGTTTGACAGTGAGCATTTTTTTCCTCCATCTGGTGATTTCGGAGGGTCAGCTCACCAATTGGAGTTGAACCCACGAGATTCTTTTCCTGAGGAACACGATTACGCTTGGCTGTAGAATCAATCGTTTGAGAAGCACTCGTATCGCTATCATCTTCGTCATCATCGAGCAGAGACTTACCGGCCAAACCCAATGAAAAATTAGGCACAGATTTGTCACGCCGATCATAACCATCGTCATAAAATCAACATGCATTTTTTCAGCTTCGTCGAGGGTGCTCGCTTGTTGATGGGCACCTTTAACTCCATCGTGCACAATATCATAGCCACCAGTATGTTCATTTTCATTATCCGATGTATCTTGTTTTTTGCTCTTCCTTGATCGCCTTCACTGGGCCCCTTGTTGTCTAGATGTAACATTCACAACACCATCAATTGTATTGTTATTGATGGTTTGTTTCCTCTTTTTCGTTTGAGCGCGTGTCCCAGTATGGTGCAGTTCAGAGTCGCCTTCGGGGGGAAAAAAAAAAAAAGTTTACCAAAATTCAACACCGATCAGCCGGAAGAGATATATACGACAAAACAGAAGAACTCATTCAAAAAGTGACGTGCATGTCCTGGCAACTCGTCCGAAAGAGATATATACGACCAAGGAGAAGAAATCATTGCAAAAGTTCGTAATAAACGATATTCTTTGTGATGAACTTTTTGTTGGGCAATGCAACACGAATGTTGTTAGGATGACCAACGCGCGACAAAGCAACATACAACTGGCCATGCGCAAAAACAAGTTTGCGCAACCAAACCCCAGCACGAGAGACATTTTGTCCTTGCGACTCGTTAATGGTCGCAGCAAACGCAAGACGGATGAGGAACTGCCTTCTACTCCATTTAAACCCCGTGGTTTCACCATCACTTGTTAAAACGATTTTGGGGATCAGTGTCGTTTCACCAGTACGTATTATGGTCACTTCCAACAAATCATCATCAACAATCTTTTTAAGAATTAACCTTGTGCCATTGCAAAGTCCTTGTTTGGGCGACAAATTGTGAAACAACATCAAAGGCGCACCAATTTTCAAGCGCAGTTTATGAGGCGGAAGACCAGACTCATTGAGAGAATTTAAGAACTCCTGTTGGATAGCAAGTTCATAATCATCAGAAGCAAGGTAATCAACACTATAACTTTCACGCATCTCGCCGAGGAAATCGTTCAGAACCATATCGTTAACACACCCCGCATCGTCATTGGTAGCGCAAAGAATCAATCGAGCATAAAAATAGTCAGCATCCCCAACGTGTTCACACACATCGTCAAACGTCCACGAAATCAAATCACGAATAGGTTTATCAGTACAAATCTCACGCGGCAGTTTGACCGCGGCAGGTTCATTAGGAAGAAAACGAATATGATCCCCATTCCCAATACGCATCAAAAACGCATCATACATTCGCGCCATTGGATCATCCCCTAAGCTTAAGATCCGCATATTCTCAGTCAGGCAATGGACCTCAAAGAATTTCCACAAAGGAGACATTTTAATAGAGGCATCAATTTGCTGCGCTCGAGACCCGTGCAAAACCTGCCGAAAGTTCCCAAAAAGAAGCAAAACCTTTCCTCCAAACGGGAGGTTACTGTTATAGAGACCTCGAAGCGTAATGTCAAGAGCTTCCAAGTAGAACTTCTTACTCATCAGAGCCTCATCCCAAATGATCAAGTCGGCATGGCGGATAAGTTCGGCAAGATCACTCTATTTCGGAATATTGAAGGGACGCGTGTTACCTGGTTTTAAAGGTGCTCAAAATCGTGAGTGAAATGTTCGACCACCGGTCAAAAGAATCGCCGCTATCCCACTGGACGCCACAGCGAGTCCAATACCACGCGACTTGATTCCGCCAAAATCGTTTCTTTGCAAAAAGTCTTTCCTGTTCCTGCCGGCGCATCTACAAAAGGATAAAGCGGTTGTTTCTCTTCCACGGCCCGAACAACTCTTTGCACGAGCACTCTTTGGCGTGGTCGAAGACGTCGGAAATTAGACTCAAATCTAGTTTGCATCTCAATTGGATCATACGACAACTCGTCATTTATAATCGACGACACAGTCTTGTTCTCGTAATGCCTGTTTATGTCGTCGACAACCGTTTCTCCATCAGGGGTCGGACAATAAAGACCGAACAGGCGAATGTTTTTGCATACTCGTGTAAGATATGATCAAGATCAAAGAGCACCAAACATTGCAAAACAATCGGAGGAAGAATTAAAGAGCCCGAACGATACTGAAAATCATCACACATTTTGTCCCAATACCGTTGAAAGAATTGAACAGGATCGTTGACCGGGCCAAACAGCAGAAGCATAGCGAACACTTTACGAACCTCTGCAGGCATATAATGGATATGGCCGTCTCTATACATTGATTATATGCATCATCGGTTTGCAAAAGTCCTAATCGAAGACACACCGATCGAAACAAATCGTATTCGACTCCATCCACCGTACGAATTTCTGCAAAAGAGCGTGCTCCACGAGAGTACTCATGGTGTAGCAACACACAGAGTTAGAAGCGTTCGCCTTCCGTGACCTTGACATGATGCAATTGAGATATCTTTTCGAAAGGAGCACCATGAAGAGCACATTTTCTTCTGTTCCACACCTTATGTTGATTATCCCACACATGAGTTTTAATAATGTCAGGATACAAAGGGAGCTCGTGTTTAGGAACATGTGCGTTCAAAGAGTTGTGATTCATCCATGCCGTCAATTTTGTGGTCGGCAGCCCACGCGAAAGAACATCATCTTCCATGACCGGTTCGAACACCACTTTTTGCATGTTCTCAATATGCACGGGCAATCTTTCGACTGCGGGCCACTATTCCACAAGGTCGAACTCAAATAGACGCCAACATGCCTCGCATGCACCAACAACACGCATATCTTGATAGAATTTGACTTCATCGATAGGTGCATCATTATCTTGTTCGCAAACCATGGCACGATCACACCCTTTATACACGTACTTATACACATATTTGCACGCCTTGCTGTTAACACAACATTCGACATTGATGTGACAGTTAAACCTCATCAGTAAGTACGGGTTATACGGGACCACTCGACGATTGTCATAAACAACGCGATTTTGAATGACCGTAAAACCACCGTCACTTGGTTTTCTTCTCCTATAAGAAGGATAAGTTTCGTGAAAATGAATTCTTTTTGGAAACCCTTTCGTGCACTTCCCGTTCTCGGTACACGAAGCATCCTGTTTGTCCTCACCGCAAATGCCGTGCAACATGAATTTGACAACCCTTTCTCTCAATTCCCCTTCAGGCGGAATCTCTGCACACACTACGTTGTCAACAGCATCTGTATCGCGGATTTTATCATCTGGATGCAAAATGACCAATATGTGTGCATGTGGCAGACCCCTTTTTTGGAACTCCACCACATATAACAGTCCATCGACTCTTCCAAAGATCCGTTTTTTCTTAATCTCGTCAATGAGCTGGGTGAGATAACCTTTGAACACTCGGGCAAGAAGATCAGGCCTGTCGGTCGCACACTGACCCGGCAAGAGGGCTTGTTGGATTTCCGACCAGTTTGTGTTACACGTCATAGTGATAAAAAGATCGGGTTTTCCAAACCGTCTCACGATTGCCATGCTGTCATGATATCTTTCGTTTATATACCGTGGTCCCCCAGTGAAGGTGGAGGGCGGAAGTATTTTTGTCTCGACACCATCACCGTGCTGATTTTGTTGCACAGCGTCTCGCAGGTCCCGATAATATTCTGACCGCAAGTCTTTCTGATGAAATCTTACACATTTCAAGCGAAGGGATTCAACCTTAGCGTAAGCCATGCAACAAAACTCGTGGAAAAAACGTGCCGCGTAAAGAAGGCAAAGCCTTTCACCATCGTGTTCGTGCAGGTGAAACGCATAGTACTCCTTTGCACTGAGCCCTGGCGGCCATCCATCTTCCGAGGCACGACGGACAGACCAACTATCAATTCCTTCTGGGAAAAACAAAACAAACCTCAAACAGTCGTGCGCTCGGAAACACTTCGGAACAACAACTGTTGCCCGCTCACCCGGAAGAGGAGCACGCAAACGAATCTCAAGCTCACGAGGAAGAAGGTCATCTGCCATGAGAACGGAGACCTCCTGTAGGCCCGTCGGACGGTTGTAACGCCTCCGATGTTCCTCCGCGGGCATGGCATCCGGATTTATGACCAACTTCCTTCCATTCAACGCTCCCGGTGGAAGGTCGAAGATGGTCATGAAGTCCTTCACGTAGTTGTTACATTGTTGTAGCAACTCGTGAAACCTTTTTAACATTCGTCGCATTCGGTGAAGTTCGTCATGTGACGTGTGTGCAGGCAATTTAAGGAAATTCACTCTTTGATCAATCGCATCATCCAAATGGTGAGGATCGTGCAAGTAAAGTTGTGCAAACCGAGGACGTCCCCCTTTTCCCACAGCCAATGCACCGACACGATGATAGATCGGACCCTGAGCCCGAAGTTGACCCTTGAATCCCTAAACGCCATCGCTCGGTTGCTTCAACCGCGAGGATGCGAGAGATAAACTGTTATTGATTATCCTCGCATTGTTTCGAACGAATCGGCCGTCGGGAGTCTGAGACATCCAAATAGAAAGAATCTCATGCTCTGGAAACCCTTTTCGAGGCCATTCCCACAGAGGACAACGTCTCGTACCTTTTCTGCAACATATTTTTGTCCAATTTTTTTCACGATTCCACAACTTTGCACCACAATACCTGCACGGTTCTTGACCACCAATGCCGAATGCTTGAACCGTGTCAGCATTCGCAACAATAGCCACAGTGTTCTCAACCGCTGCATACGGTGTTGCCACGGGTACGGACGGGAATGCATTGATATCAGCAGGTGGATCATCATCCAAATCATTCATTTCCTCATCCTGATTATGCGGCTCACCATGTTCCCGACTGTTCATTGAATTTTGAATCACAACGGACGGATTGTGCGACTGCTCCGCTCTCCCCGACATACTTCAACATTGGCTCGGTTGAGAACAATGACGATGCGTTTCCTTCGAAGAAGAAGATGCACCCCACGACTGGCCGGAGGCGGTTGCTCGAATCTCTCGAAGGATATTTTCAGGGGCCAAACTTTGCCTCACACCCCACAAAAAACGTTTGTGAGCATCGATATCGTCTTTCCTCCTGTGATTCTTAATCGCGACTCTCAATGCACGAATACGTTTAACGTGATAGCTTGCCCGTGTTTGGAGCCTTTTCTTTCGAGTGGAAATTCCATACGATGTAGACCTCGTCGTCATTCATCGTATGGACTTGTTATGTTCCACTGCCACCGGCCACTGTACTTTCAACAACTACCGCATGTGCATCGAAATCGGGGAAGACAGACCGATGTACAAACGATAACAATCCAAGGTTCAAACGACGTGCGACTTTACCGGTGTGCAGTGCCCAAAGGCACAACATACGATATCGTCTGTTGCGAATTGCCGATCTCCTTCGACGATTATGAAATCCAACAAACTTCCTAACCATTGCGTTCGGGGAATTTGGCAAGTTTCCGAGAGAAGAGCATGTCTGTGCATGAGCAGTTCCGATGGAAGGATAAAGATCAGGTTGCACGCATCTTCGCCGCACATCTTCTACGAATGTGGACGACGAACTCTTATCTACATGTGGCGAATGAAAGGAAGAATCATGAACTGGAAAGGTTGTTTCGATCGTACGAACAAAATTTGTACAGACTGCATCATGCGTAAAATTTTTATCAGGTCGTGCACTACGCAAGGTGATAGGCAGGTTTCCTTGGCAACGAATCTCACTCGTACCAACATCAACATTTTTTTGACTCCTACGGACAAAAAATTGAGGGCTTGCGATACCATCCGACAATGAAATTGTTTATTGGAAAGACAAAGATTTATCACTACATTGTTCTTCCACAGAACAATCAAGCCTGCGATCAGGAGTTATCATCGGTTGTTTGCCCCTTCCGTCAGTAGTCACATCACCCACAGCACCTAGCGGTTGTAGTAAAGACCTTTGAGTCCGCCGACTCTGGGAAGGCGGCCGACCACGTTTGCGGTGTTCATCTTTTGATGATACCCGTGTTTTAGTCGTAAAGGGACAGTGAGTAATATCCGAACGTACACGCAATCCCAAGCCATCATTCGCCGGAAAAGAAGGATTTTGTACTGAAGGGAAATCAACTCGAGCGGAATCAATGGCAAGAGAATTATCGCAGTTAGGTATTGTTGGAGAAGACAACAAAGGAGCAATAACAGGTCTTTCACAACGGCGAACGCGTCTTAGACGCTTCCATGGAACGTGCGAGGACTTATCGACAGACAAAGGAGAGTTCGAAGCGGCAAACAAATTAATGTCCAGTGAATCCTTATCTATGTTTTTATCCCCTTCCATGTGAACGGGCGTTCATGCGTCTCTTCTTAGGCGACTATAACGTAAAATTAGAACGTAAAAATCAAAGGTGATGAGGAATATGGAAGATCTAAATATCAGCAGGATGATATATATCCCAGAATGTTTGTATACAGATGTAATTATGGTAGTAATAAAAAAGATATAGGGCAAAGCATTTTAAAAAAGGAAAAAATATAGTAAGAGGATAAACGAAGTTGACAAAACACAAAACGAAAAACGAACGGATGAAAACGTTGAGTTGATGTTCTTTATTTTATTTATTTTCTTTTTTTTAAATGTTTATGTCAAGGGGAATGAAGGTTAAACAACTAATTACCAATTGTATTTTGTCTATTTTATCCGTGCGTTGTATGTTTTTTTATGTGTTCGTAAAAAAATGATAATTTCTTGTTCATATGTTTTTTTTTCCCTTATACGCCCCTTAGTCTTTTCAGGGCCCCATGGGATTGAGTCATACGTACCTCATTTATCCACGTTTACCCTTTGCCATTCCTCGACAGGGCTCACTTTCCTATTCGTATAAGTTTGTGATTGGGAATGGAGTTTCTTTTGACTCCAATCGCATTCGGGAGAGGCGGCTCCTACTTGCGGCCAGCCTTGGGTATTCTAAGKCAGTCACCGTTCACAAAAAAATCGAAGAAGGGTAAAAGTCGTCCCCAACCTGCCTGAGTCCCAACCGCTAGGATGTAGTCTGTGACACCCGTCCTCCTCACCATGATACGAGGCCTGAATCTCAGAAGTAGGCGTTGACTCCACCACAACAATATTGCACCACACTCATAAATGGGTCTATGCGGCGTACCGCACCTCTCCCCAGCCAGCCTCGAAGGTCGTGGTTCCAGGAAGAGTCATCCCTTGCGATTGAGGTCGGTCAAACTGTTGATGACCTCACCATTCCTCTCCTCCCTTGTTTGGGTAACTTGGACGAAATAGGAGCAAAGGGGGTAAAGAACATGATTTTTTGGAACAGGCTTACATGAGAGAAGGTCGTTCGGGATAGCATGGGTGCCTTGGGAAAAAGGTTACGTTTATTGTTACTTTCATTATTTATTATCGGACGGGTTCCTTCTCCGATATTCCTTACATTACACATTGCGACCCATCCCTCCCAATATTATTTACTTTCCTTCATCTAAGCGGCTTAATGTTTTCAGCGTGGAATGAAATATAATTATACGTACCTTGTTTACGAATAACCATGTTTTTATTTCCTTCGACCATATGTAATCGGAGACGCTGAATGCGTGTTCTTGCTGTTACATTAAATCACATTTTCGTAACATACCATATTCGCACTGATTTTTTTTTTTTAGGGTGGGGAGGGGGGGATGAAGGGGGCATCAGATATTATTTGAAAACTTTTTTTTTTTTTCGGCTCAATATTTCTTGAAGTATACTCACCTGTCGGTTTTTTTTTTTTTTTTTACCAATAAGTAGAAGAATATAAGAGCACATACTGAAAAACATATAACATGAAGAAACAAAATTTCAACAACGTTAGCAACAAACGCTTAGATTTGGTTTTAATATAGTAATAATAGTTTCTCATAATGTCTATCATGTTTGGGAAAGATAATGTCAGAACGGAAAAAAAAAAAACTTTAAAATCAAAACAAAAACATAAAAGAAGGATCCAAATTTMAAGAGTCGAATTCAAAAGAGAGATATAAAAAAAAAAGGACAAAGAGATGGAAAAACAAACATAAAGAGTCGAATTCAATGGAAGAGCAACCGACAAAAAGAATCAAATTTAAATGTTTTTTTTACAAAACTTTTTAAAAATCATTATCAATGTTATTTGAAGCAAAACATTCTTATAATTATCCTACCCTACGAACTGAAGAAAACGAAGATGCATACATAGACGGAGAAGCAGAGAGAGAAAGAGAGAGAGAGGAGGGAAAGTGAGAAAGAGATGTAAAGATAGAGAAAGACAGGGAACTAAGAACTAAAGAACTAAACTTCTCCAATACTATTCCAGTCTATCTCTTTATTGTCCATTCTACTCTACTCACTACTCGTGTACATCATTATCCTCGTGAAGTTGCCTTCTCCTTTCTTCCATTGCTAACTGTTGATGCTCATCAACAACAACGTTTCCTAAAACGTAAAGATTTGTGTTGTCATCAGAGCCAGGTCGAACAACCATCAAATCGTTCACCTTTTTGTAGTCCCCTTTTGCATAATGACCCATACGGCCATAATTGGGACATCGACGCCTTAGCACTTCGACTAACGGAAACACCAACTCATGCAATCTCGTCTCATGTTGCTTATTAATGCTTGCCAAAGCATTCAATTCTCGTTTCACATTCTCCATATACTTTATAAATCCCATTGGCGAGTACGTACGAATGATATTGGCCAACAAAACTTTCATCGTGTATAACTGCTCTTTGTAACATCGCAGCATCCCATTCCCCAATCCATCACCCATTAGCTCGAGAAAATTGTCCCTGTACATTGAATCCATCAATGCATCGTGTGTCTGCTTGTATAAATCTCCAAGCAGCATAACCGTACTATTCAATTGACCATCACTGACTGGAAACTTCATCACACTTTGCACCTCTAAAAGCGCATTCCTGTGTGCCAATTCCAAACCAACACTTTGCAGTGACCGTAACATTGCAATCAGAGACGATTTTGGAAGACCTTCCAAAGTCGCAGTCGATGGAATTCCAAATAGGTTGGAGGCAAAAGAAGGATCAATGGACGACAATGCACCAACCAATAACATTTTTCTTATTGCAATCTCCGCTTCTTCCAGTCGCCGACGTAAACTCCCACACTCTTGCAACAGGTGTGTGTCAACTCCATTACTAAGTTCCGAAAGCTGATCCAACAAATCATTTTTGACCGATGATTGAATCAGAGTTTGAAATTCTCTTTACATATCTTCACTACTTTGCACCTCCTTCTTCACGTCCAAAGAGCCGGACAAGGAATCTATCACATGTTCACTTCATTTCCCTGCAAGGAAACTTTCAAGCACAGCCTGTGCATTCAACTCCACACGGTGAAAGGCATTCCTCAACATCTTCACTTCCTCCTCCTTCTTCTTCAACATTCGCAACAACTCATCCTGGGTCCATCGAAGGCCTCCATTTTCCGTGAGGTTCCGACCACACGCCCTTCTCACCGCATAACCACTCGGAACCTTACCTGAAACATCATACCGAACTACAGGCCGAGCTTCATTAGATAGTTGTTTTTTGTCGTGAAGCAAAGTTGCTACGTTGTATTCGTACCATTCAGCACATTTTTCACTGTACTCCTCCTCCAGTTCATATCGAATGACAGGATCATTGAATCTATCATCATATAGCCTGTTCTGCAAATCACGTTGCGATAATCTGTCAATGCCTCCTTCGGCTGTTCGTCCACCATCGGATTCCTCTCACCAGATGCTTGTCGGTCTGCAAAGACCGCCATGAGAAAAAACAACAACGAATATATCAACAATGAAATTAGAGTGGGTGGTACGATTAATCACTACTCAGGTGGTTGCATGGTTAGACGGTTGGGCAATTGGGTTAGGTGTTTGGTTGCAGAAGAAACCCGTTGAAAAAAAAAACCAACAAATATATCAACAATGAAATTAGAGTGGATGGTACGATTAGTCACTACTCAGATGGTTGGGGGGTTGGACGGTTGGTTGGTTGGGCGATTGGGTTAGGTGTTTGGTTGCGTGATTGGGTGGATGGGTGGTTGGTTGGTTCGATCGTTCGGTTAARTGGTTTGGTGAAGTGGTTCCTTGGGCCGTTGGGTGGTTGGGTCATTACGTGGTCGCCTTGTTACATGGTTGGCCGCTTGGGTGATTGTGCGGTCGAATCGTTGGGCACGTTGTTGGTTTTGTGGTTGCGTCCTTGAGTGGTTGGGTGGTTAAATGGTTCGGTAGTTGTTTGGGTGATTGCATAGTTTGGTGGACGGTTGCTTCGGTGGTCGGCTTAGCTGGTCGGGTGGTTGGCTGGTTAGGTCGTTGCGTGGTTGCATGGTGAAGTGGTTGGCTGGTAGTGTGGTTGGTTGGCTGGTAGTGTGGTTGGTTGGGTGGTTGGGTGGTTGCGTTACGTCGTTGGACCGTTCGGTGGTCCATTGGTTGGGTGCTTGGGGGGTTGAGTGGTTGGACGGTTCGGTG
>BFEA01000086.1:3292769-3302807 GCA_003427395.1 Chara braunii
GAGGAGAGAGAGAGAGAGAGAGAGAGAGAGAGAGAGAGAGAGAGAGAGAGAGAGAGAGAGAGAGACGGGGGTGGGGGAAGCCATAGCTGCTACCTGGTTGAGACCCGCTGTGTGGGTGGGTGTGTGGCAGAGCCGCTGGTGACAAACATTCTTGTATATTGATAATAATATTGGTGACGACATCTTTGAGTGTGGATTGAATATCGGTTTGGCTTCTCTTTTTTTTTTTTTTTTTTTGGTTTAAAGCCCTTGTGTAAGCCTCTGCATTCCGATGGTGGTAAGAGAACCACCAGAATCGAGGGCTTATCTGCCCGGGTTGGTGTATGCAAGTTGAACTTGGTGAGTACTTGGACCATTTCACTACCTCCGATTTGCCGACCCTGAATTTCACTGTGCGGCAATGGGGTGCTGAAGCGCCGGCACAGTGTTTTTGTTTACTTTTGGCTGGCCCCATCAGCCTTAGTGGTCTGGTAGCACCCAGCCCTCTCCGGCCTACACCCTCCTTACGGCAAGTAGAAGTAAAAAAGAAATGAAAAGAAGGGGCCGCAGCATTCGGACCGTGAAAGAAAATTTGTACTCCATTGTCCCGTTATTGCAGGAGATATTACGTGGGTGGCAGCGGCCTTTGTTTGGCGGACTGCAAACTTGGACTGGTTTTCCAATTTCCAACGGACATGTGTGGGCCCGAAACCCGTGCCACCCGCATGAGCGACTTCCAGACCGCACAGACCCACCCTCCCACGTCACACAAAATACGAGACCACGGACGAACCAGGCCCGGTAACGGACAAAAGAGAAGGGAAAAAAAGAACGCATAAAAACATGCCATCCTTTTGGGAACAGGGTACATGCCCGTTCTTTTTCCGAAAACGGCGAAAGGAAGCTCCCTCCGTTCACTCCACGAACGCCACATCTATGACCATTTGCACAACCCTCTGTTCACACCGGAGCCTCTCTGGGGTTCAATGAATAAGGTCGGATACGCCGGAATTTGTTAATTTGCTTCGCGTAAGTAGGGTGGGACGAGGCCCTTCGAGTCACTGCCTGAAAGGTAGGAGGCGTCTGGCCCAGTTTTTTTTTCCCCCTTTTCTTTTTTTTCTTTTTCTTTATAATCCGCTTTCCATGGTGGGGCCCAGTGTCCAAGGCAATACATCATGTAGCAATCAGAAGGGACCACCAGGTTGTCCTGCTAAGCAGCAGCCATGAGTCCAGAGGACACTCGCTTGTGTGAGCAACCACTTGTCGCGCTATACAAAAGATCTACAGCCTACTGTAGATTACCTTAAAAACGTCTGAGGTTGCCGACAGTGGCTAGGGCGTAACCAGAAGGGACATAGGCAGGCACCAGTCCAGCAAGTACTATCATTCTGAGCACCCAGCCGCGCAATCAACCTCTCTAAAGTTGCAGAATAGGTCTCCTTCAGGCATTTCGCACTATACAAAAGATCTGCAGCCTTCTGTCATCTTCCTAAACCTCTGTACAAACACTCATTTGTAACATTGGGGACGATGGACCCGATTCCCAACAGGTGCTGCTCCCCACCAATAGATGGAGCCCCTGAGGAATGCTAGTGGTGTCTGCGTTTTTTTTTTTGTTTTTTTTGTATTTTTTTTTTTTTTTAACAATTGAGCATCATTGTATTTCAAACCAATTAATCGTCGAGGCCGGGGACCTCACAGTTCAACCCGGAGTTATCCTGGCAGCATCAGCCAGTTTAGCTTACGGTCCCAGCCGAACCGGGAACCCAATCTTCAATACACACACATAAACTGAACCGGACTCAAACCATTTTTACCTCTCAGACACTGCTAATCTCCTCCTATCCTCCTCTCCACCGTACTACAATACTTCAGACTAATTAAAATTCACTACTCTTCCTACTACTTGGCATCTAAATCGACGACCAGGCCTACCCGACCTGGTGGAACCTACTGTTCCCCCCTACCCTGGCACTCTCCTAATGGACCACTGCGTCTTGGCCCTCTCTATCCTCCCCCTTACTGACCGAGGGACCCTGGTCCACCTATACTACAACTTGTCCCCAAGCCCTACCTACTACCTCTATATAACTATCGTCACTCAAGAGCTCAGCCACTTTGAGATCACCAGGCCCCGCGAGGTATGAACCCCGGCCAGCTGATTGCCCTTTGCCCAGGACCTCAGAAACCACGAAAGCTGTCTCCTTGGGCCTCTGCCGCACTCGGCTTTCCTACACCAGTCAGCCCAAATGGCTGTGCGTAGACCTCTCTTGATGCCTGCTTTAGTTTCAGCATCAGAGAAGGGGCGCCCCTCGAACCTGGAGCGGTTTCTGTCGACCCATATGACCGAACAGATGACCGCCCTGGCCACATGGGCCACATACGGCCAACCTTTTCTCCCTGTCTGCTCGCACCCCACAAAGCCCAGTAGTACCCATTTTTCGTCCCAAACAATCCCCTCCCCTCCCAATCTTCCCCAATGTTCCTCCCACCATCTCTGGATTCTCCTTGACGCCGGGCAATCCCACCATAGGTGCTTAGTTGATTCGAAGGGCCAGGAGCATCTGGAGCACTTCAAGGGGGCTTCCATACCTCTACTACAGAGCCATACCGCCGAGGGGGTAACCAGCAGCGAGAGCATCCACAGTAAGCTAGCTTGTTTGAGGTCCGGAAGGGTGAGTAAGATATTCCATAATTTCACAAAGTCACCCTCCCTCCCCTGCAGGTCTTCCATTAGAAGCGCGCTCCATCTAGTCACGGCTACTCCCGCTGGGTTTCGCGTCCTGCGTTCCGCTAGCCTGTATGACTCCCTCACCGTAATGTTTGATAGGTCCAGGCCTCGGGGGTTAGACCTTGAGACTACACCCCCTCTCCACCTCCAAGCTTCCGGATCAATTGCTAGTTCCCGTAGAGGCACCCTACCCACCCATTCTGTTGATTCCAGCCCCCCTCTCTTGTTCCTATCCTGAATTACTCTCGCCTGAGGGGGGTTTGTCCATTCCCTAATTACTTCCTCCCCTGCTGGTACAACCGTTGTAGATTGTTCTACCACAGACCACCTACAAATCTCTCTGAACCCGCTTTGCATCCTCCCCCGAACCTCCCAGAGTTCTCCCCTCCCTTCAGCTGATTGGGGGACATACCATGTGCCTATAGGATCAATCCCCTCCGGGCCTAGAAGATGTTTCCACTGAGCTGGGATTGCCTGCTGGATTTTTTGCCAATTCTGTTCTGAATGTCATAGCCCCTATAGGCTTGGCTGGATCTCACTTAAATGCTTCCAGGTGCCCCGAGGGTCGGACCAGAGGTCTGCAATCCTAGAAACTCCCCTGCGGATCCAAGCTTTGTCAAAAGAGTCAGGGATTGAGCCTGCCCGAAATGTGTTGCCCGCCTCATCAGTGATGAACTGGTTCTCAAACAATCCTTGATGCAGTACTTCTTCTTTTGTATGCGGCGGCTCTCGAATCTCAGGAGGGTGTTTGAGCCATGCCCTTCTCACAGCGTCCCAGAACTCCGATGATAGCTTCATCTTCAAAAAGGATTCCACGAAGAAGCATAGCCATTCATCCTCCACGCGACTCAGTTGCCAGTCTCTCATCAGGATTTTCTCCGCCAACAAGATCCAATCCTCCTTCACCTCTGCCATTGCGACCTTGGCCAGTCATTGTCTCAGTTGGGCTTGTTTTTTTTGTTGTGGGTCAATCAAGCCCAACCCACCCTGCTCCTTGGGAAAAGTTATGAGTTCCCAGGCCACCTTCGTCATGAAGCCCTCCTCCCCAACCACCCGGGGCTTCCAGAGGAACCTCGCCGCTAACCGCCAAATCTCAGAGACTATTGTTGGTGCCAATTCTCTAACCGTTCCCACAAACCAAATGAGTGAGAACATCGCCACGTTAATGACCAGCGTCCTGCCGTACAAAGACAGATGTCAGGCGGAGCCCCAAATCCTCAGTCTAGCCTCCAGTCTTTGTTGTAGGATCACCCCCTGGGTGATACTCACCAGCTGCGTGCCCACCATCACCCCCAGAAAGCGTTCTCCGGCTTTCGGGTCCACCCTTTGCATACCCCAATCCACCTGTAGTATCTGTTCCGTCGGCAGCAGATAGGTAGACTTATTCCAATTGACTGATGCCTCGGATAACAATGAGTACTCCGACAACACTTCTTTAACCGCCTCCAGTGATCCTCCCGTGCTTGCTGAGATAAAAAAGAGGTCGTCTGCCAGGGCTTTTGTCCTCAATTTTTTTCCCATGGCAACCGGCAGCTCACGGATCCTTGTATGTCTACGGATTTTGTTCAGTGGGACTTCAAGCTGTAGTACGAACAGGAGGGGGGCTAGGGGACAGCATTGTCGGAGGGATCTTGACAGATGGAACGTGTTTGACAGATGCCCGTTGACCTGCACTGCTGAAGTGGCGAGTGTGTACATGGCGATAACCCATTTGCAGAAACCTTGCCCAAACCTCATCTTCCTCAGTGTAGTGAGAACGAAAGTCCATCCTACTCTGTCGTAAGCCTTTTCCATTATCAGTAGCAGCACTGCATATTCTAGCTTCTCCGCCTAGATGACTTCGATGCTTTCGATCGCCGTCAGGATATTAATGAAAATTGAACAACCTTGCACAAATGCTCCTTGGTCTCTCTCCACCAATCTGGGGAGGACTCTGCCCAGCCGCAAGGCCAGCGTTTTTGCCAGCAACTTGTAACTGACGTTCAGGACGGAGATGGGGCGATAATTTCTGGTATTCGCTTTATCTCCCTTGTTAAACATCACAGAAATTACCCCATGCGTCATGGACCCTCCTAGTTTACCCTCCACCAAAACCTCGTTATAGACTTCCACCAGTGTGGGCCCCAACCCCTCCCAACAGGCTCTGTAGAACTCTACACTGAGGCCATCTCGACTAGGACACTTTCGTGGGGCCATCACCCTCAACGTCTGCCTCAACTCCTCTTCCGTGATCGGTCTGTCCAACGTTAGTCTGTCCTCCACCGGTAACTGAATTTCCATATCTTCCCACATGTCCAATTCCTGTGAGAGGTCCGAGTCTACTGTGTCCTGAAGTCGCCTAGATGTGAGGATGTCCTCGTAGTATAGCCTTGCAAATTCCAACATATCCTCCTGCGTGGTTGCTTGTGGCGCATCTCATTCAAATGGATGGTTCAACTGGACCACTTGCTGAAAGGATGAACTCGGCAATAATTTACGGAACGTCTCACTCGTCATCCTGTCATGGACCGGTATCCCTTTGACCTTCAACATTTCTTGCCACCTCAGCTGCTTGTCTATTTGCAACTTCTCTCATTCAGCTAGTCTGGTTTCCCTCTCCTTTGCCCATACCAACTCCGAAATCGGGTGCGCCTCCATTCTCCTTTCCGCCTCCTCTACCCTTTTTCTGCACAGGTCTTCCTCCTTATTACGGTCCCTTGCTAGAATTCTAGAACTGACGTCTAGGACACCTGAGACCACTGCCAGGCCCCCGTCCAGCCATTCTGTTGTGGAGGAGAAGTGTGGTCTGGCGTGCTGCCACCTCTCCCAGTGGTTGCGCACCCACTCCTTCACTCCCGGGTCTTCCAAATTCTGTGCGTTGAGTTTAAAGTAGCTCCTTCCTCTTCCTACCGCTCCTGACAGCACCAGGTCTATCACCAGTGGCTTGTGGTCCGACAGAGGATGCGAGATTTGGCGGACGTGTGTCACCGCCTGTACAAGAGCCTTGCCCACCAAACAGTAGTCCAACCTACGCCTTGTCACCTCCCTCCGGTCCCCCTCCCGCCGAATATTGGAATACCAAGTGTATCCCGGAGTATTAGGGTTCAGCGTGCGAAAGGGGTCTGAAAGTTCTTTGTCCTGCAACCCACTGCAACAGCGCCCTGGTATCCCTTCTTCCTGCTGACCGTGAGTTCCTGCAGAGGGCCTCATCCATGGACAGATTCCAGTCTCCCATGATGACTAAATCTTTTGTCTGCGGAACCATCCATGCTAGGTCTTGGAAGAAATCCGTCCTCGAGGCTGGATCGGACGGCGCATAGATGGTCATAATGACCCATTCCCTTTGCCCCGTTCGCAGCCTCACCCAGGCCCATCTCCCCCAGAGGTCCGTTTCTGCGTCCAGTACGTCTGCCTGCAGGTTACGGTGGAGGAGAATGGCTACCCCCCCTCGCGTGCCCTGCGCTGGTGACTTGTACTGAGGTCCATCCCACCAACCCTGGACCAGGCCCAGCTTATCCTCCCCCAACTTAGTCTCTTGTAGGCAGAGACAGTCTACTTTCTGACTGAACATCCAAGACTTGACCCGCTTTCTTTTTTCCCTCCCTGTAGTGTCCTCCAGACCGCGGACATTCCATGTTACCAACTTCAACTTAACCATTCTCAACCTCTTCCCCCGCCTGTTCTTGGATGCGGGACTCTGTCTGCTCGACGACCCACCTGGGTCCTCTCTGGCCTGGGGACTGTAACATCGGGCTCCGCTCAGAGTTCCTTCTCGACTGACTGGACTGTGCGGGAGTGTCAGGCCTCCACCAATGAGTCTAATATGAAACTGGAGCGCAGATTCCGCCGTGCTGGGAGCTTTTCGTTGGCTTGTAGGAGCAAGATTGCAGATACTTCTTCAGTTAAAACAATGGCCTCCAGCTCGTGGCTATTTGCTTCTCTTACAGCGTCTAGGTTGAACCATTTCACCCCTGCCTGAGTGAGAGCTTCCGCCGTTGGAGGGTCTAATCAAGCATCCAAGATTGGGAAGTAAAACTTCATGATCTTCTCCTCAAGCGGGACCACACAACTTACCATTACTGACCAGTGGATAATCCTTAATGGGAAAGCATCTCCAAATAAAATTTTTGTTCTTGTTAGTATTTCCCCTGGTAGTGGCGTTCTGTCAGTGAGAACTGATGGGAGGTACGGTCTGCCGTTTGTCTGCGCCTGGCCCAAAAAGAAGGCCGTACTACCTGCCATCGCACAGACTAGTGGCACCATCCTTCTTTCCATCGGTCGGTGGTCGCGTTCGTGTCAGGTCCTGTATCCTCGTTTGCTAGAAGTATCAGAGTTTACCTCCCTTCTTCTCAATGGGTCACCTGAGCTGCCTGTCGAGGAGACCGAGCCTTCTGCCCGGAGGAACCCTGACCCTCCCAATGTACGGTCGTCTTCGATGAACTCGCTGCCCATCACCACTCTGGAGCCTGATGCAGACGACGACCCTGCAGGTTCTCCGCTCGTGCCTTTCTGGGCTCTTCCCGGAGCCTCCATAAGAGTCCCACTCAGCTCTCTAAGCCCCCCTGCCCCCTGTGCCCCCTCTTGGGCCTGGCCCCTCGGGCTCTGAAGCCTCGACAGGCCTGGCCCTTCCCATTGTCGTCCCCTGAGTTCCTGTTGTGTACTCACCGGTATAGACCGAATCATCGGGGAGGGTGTGATCACCGCTTGACATCCTGGAGCTTCCCATCCCCCTTGAGGCTAAACCGGCCCACCAGACGGCAGGTAATGCTGCTGGTATCCTGTCTGATGATTGGCCAGTTGGGCTGAACCACCCTGCAGCGGGTACTGCTGGAGCTGTTGCTGCTGTTGCTGCAGCTGCTGCTACGGCTGCTGTTGTTGGTATTGCTATTGATAGATCGCATGTTGACTGACTGGATAGACCTGCCTGGCTGGCTCTCCGGCCGACTGAGCCCAAGACGCCATCTGAGAGCTTCCTAGCAGTGGCATTGGTTGCGAAGCAGCCCACTGTGGGAAACCTGCATTCCCCTGATAGAGGGCCGGGCCCTGCGCTCCTTGGCTTCCCGCTGGAGGGCCTGCACCCCATTGGTTCCCCCGCTGTGGATCTAGCTGATTACCCACCTCCTGATGTCTCAGCGGGTGTTGGGAAGCTGTGCTCGAATGAGTACGGACCTGCCCTGGAGGATGCTCCTGCTGGGGAGGATGGCGCACCGAGGACTGGAGGATCTGATTCGAGGCCGGGCGTCGGGAGTTCTGACCACGACCTTGAGACCGACTTGCTTGGGGCTGCTGTGGGGGCAGCCTGGAATTCGTCCACGTGCGTCCGGGACCGCTGATCGCCTGTCTCAGGCAATCCTCTTCAGTGTGAAAGTACCACCGACATTTCCTGCACCAGTCGGAGTATGGGGTGGCAACTTCCACTGTCCACAATTCTCCTTTCGGGGACTCTATCGACAGGGTATCTTCCACTCAAAACCTCGCCTGCGGGTCCATATCTATCTTAATATTCATCAGTTTCGGTTTTGTCCTATCTGCCTCTGGGGCGTGCATTCGTACCACTCCCCCAATAAGGCCCTTCGCAGCCGAAGGCACATAGCACATTGCATCCAAGGGGACACGCAAGGCAACGATCCAGAAGTTGGTTTCTGCTTCTCTCAACCTCAAGTCCTTTAGCTCCAGCTTCGTCATCCAGGGCATCACCAGTACCGGGTACTCTTTCCCTCTCAAGCTCAGCTTAATTGTTCCTCTCTGTATCAGCCAGGTAGCTACTTCGATTGCTTTTGCCACATATGAGATTACGTTTGGGCTCTCGAACTTAATTCTCTCCCTTCTGATGTTTGGATCGAACAATCGCCTGGCCATCCATCCATCTTCGTGTGCTCTAACCAGATCTTCTTTCACGCTTCTCGCTAGGTCCCGAGCGTCATCTTGGAAGATAAGGATGACTGTTCTCTCCTTCAACCACCTTTCTTTGATTGCATCATATGATTCGTTGACCTTAAACCTCTTCCCTCTCTCATCCATCACAACTTCTCCCACATTTTCCACCAGATGAACTATACCCTCATCATAGCACTGCCCAATCGACTGTCTAGTTCTATCTTCCACCACCCAGAAGTCCGTCTCCGGGGGGCGAGGGGGAGGGGGTCCCCCACTCCCCCTATCAACTTCCATTTTATCCCTTTGTCCGTCCAATTGAACTGACTTCTCGGATGTGGGCCGATACAGGTATTGACCCCTCCGAGATGAGCTCCGCCCAGCCCAGACCGATCATCGCCCCTGTCACCCTTTTTTATTTATAACCAACAAGTGGACACGCCGCAGCAAAGCTGCAGCACAGACGAGGGGCGCGACGAGAGGCAGGCAAGAAGGGCAGCAAGCAAAGATGCAGATGAAGGCCGCAGAAAAAAAAAAAAAAAAAAAACGGTAGCGAGGCTATTGGGAGGGAATTTCTAAAATCAAAATTGGAGGAAATTTGGAGAGAGGACCACCAGATCCGGAAAAACAAACATGGTTTCACGGAAGGGGCGAAATTAAAAAAGGCCAGGGTTTCACGGAAGGGGGGAAAAAAAAAAGGCCACGCTAACAGGGTTCATGCCGGGATCCCACACTGGAACTGAACGTTGACTTACACTCCTCCTCCTCCTCCTCCTCCTCTCCCCCCCCCTCCTCCCCCACTTTCTCACCTCTACCGTCTCTCCCAAAAGCGAAGTTCAATCAGTCGACGAAACATAAATGGAATTCAATGGATGAGACGTTGTAAAACCACCTGGGCGTCGGGGGGAAGGGGGAGGGGGAGGGGGCAGAGGAGGAGGAGGTTGAAAAGGACAATGAGAGGAGAGGGGGTGGAAATTTACGATCAAGATAACGATGATGATGATCAGGCATAAGAGAGGAGGGGAAAGCGGAGAAGAGGAGGATGGAGGCAGGAATAGGCCGGAGGAAGGAGTAGCGGGAGGAGGAGCAGCGGGATTGGCCAGGACGATGAGGAGAAGACGGAGGCGAAGAGAGGAGCGGGAATGGCAAGAGGAGCGGGAGAGGGAGGAAGAGGACGATGAGGAGGACTATGAGGAGGACGATGAGGAGGACGAGGTGAGGAAGCGGATAAAGCGGAGGAAGTGGAGGATGAGGAGGAGGAGGATGGAGGGAAGAGAAGATAACAGCAAGCAGCAGAGGAGGAGCGGGACGAGGAGGAGAGGGAGTGGTTGTGGCAATGTCGGTCTGCGTGTGTGTGTGTGTGTGTGTAGGATGAGCAAAATCGGAATGAACGCGCACGCGCACGGGCGCGTGCGCAAGAGAGAGAGAGAGAGAGAGAGAGAGAGAGAGAGAGAGAGAGAGAGAGAGAGAGAGAG